>JASANE010011073.1:0-53167 GCA_030248225.1 Trileptium ribeirensis
GAATCCTCAAATCCTCTGTGTTCGTATGTATATGTGCGCGTGTATACTGTATGTGTGTAAATATGTATTATATAGGTATATATTATATATACATATACACACGCGTGCGTACGCATGCACCACGACCCGATGAGTTATCACCCACCACCGCACCCACCGGTGGGGAGGGGTAAAACCGCCATTTCCTATCTACTTCAATGGTTTGAGTGTATGAGTAACGTTAAGCTGCGCCGCCTACCATCCTCTTTGACATCATGTACAAAATGTTGTTAGAAAACAAACTAATAGTTACAATAGCCTAACGCTATTTAAAAACTTTTCCGTTCTGCGCACGTTTAGTAACTAATTACAAAAACGTGTAAGTTACGTTAGCTAACACAGTGCACCTTTTTACACATTCACCATAACTGCGTTCCGAAACGCCAAATTTGGTTACTTGCATTTTGAAAATTTTCTTTAGGCTAACACAATTCTTGATATTCTTAACGGTCTAATTGGTTCGCGAACAGTTATATGATGTATACAATGCTATAAATTTTGTGTGCGAACAGAGCGAGCTTTCTTATGCAAAAAATTGTGCGCGAACATAAAGTACTGTTGAGATCAAGCTGTTCGCGAACACACATATATGTCCTAACACTACATTAATACTAAAAAAGATATTAATTATGCGGTTACTGTTCGCGAACGTGTGTCCATAACTTAAATGATAAAATAATGATGTGAAAAATCTTTATCAAATTTTAACTGAAAATCCGGGAGCCGAATGCAGTATATCGTTAAATCCGTATGTTTTGTTCGCGAACATGACATCGTTCTACCATCGACGTGCAAGAGTATTTTGGTGGAAATTGAAAGTGAACGCTTTAATATTAACATTTCATAGTTAAAGGTGTTCGCTAACGTCACAAATTTTTTGCTCGATAAATGGTGTGTTTGCCTATCTATAAATTTGATGAGCATTATTTTTGTAGGGCCACTTTTTTGAAGGTTCGAATCCGTTTCGTAATGTAGATACTTATAATATATACACGAACACACAGAAATGCATATGTAGATATATTTATATGCGCTTACATACGCAAACACAAACCCAATTACACGTGCACACAGGAGCGTATACACGGTCATGAACAAACGTAAACGTGTACAAGTACGCAGATCCACATATTATTAACAAACACATAGTGAATAATATGTAGCACACACATTTTGCGTACACGCACGAACACAAGGAAACTATTTCATGAAGGTACAGTGACCGAAATATTTGCGAGTGAACGAGCTATATAATTACAGATACGTTTGAATCAATCATCTCATCGTTTTCAAACACCACTATAATCAATGAAACATATTATCAGATGATCTTGTAATCCACGAAGGTATGCATATATAGTTAAATTGGGAAAGGATTCCAGGACATACGTCGTACCATACCGAAAATGCCACGTCGTTCGCAGTTACGCTCAAATGCATTTTTCCACTGTTTTCAGTAACCTTGAAAACCTTCATAGTAACATATGCAACAAATTATAGCATTAGATTGAAAATCGTGACATCATACATGGTTCTGCGGGGGTCCAGGTGGGTACAATGTCGTTCCAAAATGTATTCATCGCTCACATCCGTAAAAAATGAACTACTCTCGTCTTTTGCATTCCTTGAAACCATTATGAGCACACTGCCTCTCCAAATTGGGTGGGGGCTCCTGGTATTTTTTGGTTCCCGCTCTTTCAAAACATGTGCCAGCGGTTCGTGCCCCCTGGCAAAATCTTGGGCTCCCACGGTTCATTACCTCTTGGAAAATTTTTTGTTTCCAATCGGTCTAAAGTATATAAAACTTGTACTAAGATGCCGTTCTGAAGCCAAAAATTTCGCAAATTTTGCCAAAATTTGCTTCGAAATCACTTTTTCTCTCCATCAAAAGCATTTTGTGAGTGTTTCTGACAAGATTTTTAACCATTTTTTCTTTGCAAAATGCCCCCTGGCAATACCTGGGGCCCCGGTTCGGAACCAGGGGTCCCCTGGTCCATGCCCCTTGGCAAAATTTTTAGCGAATCGAGAGCCCAGGCACAGATGCAACAGAATATAGCATTACATTGAAGACCATGAAATTATGCATGGTTCAATAGAGGTGTTAGGGTATTCAGTATCTTTTAAAAATAGTACATCAGTGACAGATACATTAAAATCAATCATTTTGTCGACTTCTGAAACCTCGAAAACCTTTGTAGCGACCATATAATGCTTATCAGCGATACATTAGAAATGTGATGTATATAAAGGGATAAAATCAGTTCTTTTGATACCCCATTTTGTGTTCCATCTCCTTATTCGCGAGTCTGACAAAAATTGTTGGTTTCACACCTTTGTAGATCTCGGCTAGGCACTAACAAATATGAAACATTTTTTGATATGAAGTCTGTGTTTTGAGATATAATGCATCATTTACCTTAAGATGTGTGCGGCAGGGCCGGATTTTGTCACAGTCTACCGGGGGTCTAATGCGGCGTTCACGTTATAACGTCCCCACTGTTTGGAACCTATGTCTCCCACACAGTGTCGGACACACCGTGGATAACAGGTTGTCTTGGACACCCCCACGATTAAACAAATTTTTTTCAGCACGGGGTTTTGCAGTTTTTCGACGTGTCAGACACACCGTCTTAATTTTTTAGTTTTGTTGGAGGTGCCCACTATACCACCTACTCAAAGTACATAATGGTCTTAAGGACCCCAAGCAAATAAACTGTTGTTTTCAGCAGATCATAATACCAGTCCAAATGGATTTTTTCCAATATTTTATTTTTTAAACGTGAAGGTATTTTTGATAGCTTGCGTATATAGCTACTGTACTAGCTAGCTAATACACGGAATTATTTTGCTAAGGCTAGATAAAAGGAAAGATCTTTCGGTTGTATTCCCCACCGGAAAATGCATAGGTGCCCACGATCTGTTGGCTGAGGAGTGTAGTGTGGGACTTCGGTGAGTGGGGGCGCCTCGGCGGTGGGGTGCGACGCCTCTAGGAAATGCGACGTCTGGGGGATCGTGCGTGGCACCTCATGAGGAAAGGTGCGGCGGCTCGAGGGAGGTGTAATACGCGTCGGGGTGAAAGGGACGACGCCTCCAATGGGCGGTGCGGCCCCTCTGGGGGGAGTGCGGCCCTTCGAGAGGGAGGGTGCTGCGCATCGGTAGCGGGAGCGGCGCCTCGGTGGGGAGCGAAGTCTCGGCGGCAGAGTGCGACGCCTCTGGTGAGTGCGGCGCCTGGGGCATCGTGCGTGGCGCCCCAAAAGGGGCGCACGGCGCCGCGGATGGGGGGAGTGGTGCGGCTAATGCGCAGGGGTGCGATGCCTCGTGTGGCTTGCGTCGCTTTAGAAAGGGAGGAGTTGGGCATTATAACGTGAACGCCGCATAAAGTCATGCTTGGCTAGCCAAGATTAGTCATTGTGACATTTTGGGCCGAGCCAGACTCTACAGATATATTACCTAATGTCAAAGCGAGGCTAATAAACTGTCACAAGGGCCGGAAGAGGCTCTAAAAGCCAGAAATATATGACGACAATGGAGAATCGCGAAAAAATGGAAATTGGTTATATATATGATCATATGTTCGCAAAACGCCCTTCCAATCACAATAGCATACTTTTCATGTATGAAAGAGCGTGTTTTATAGAGCTACTAGATTGGCTAGTAAAACGCGCTTAAACAAAAATTTTGAAAACCGATATTTACGTATTTATTATACCTGCATTTATGCGTCTTGCTTTAATTACTACTAATCTTGTCTTTTTTGGGCCTAGAGCTAAATATAATCCTTTTAACACAATCTGCTAAACTGAATGTAATAAATATTTTTCAGTAGTTCGTTTCGGCTACCAAACCCTGAAACATAACCACTCCCGGCTCGTACAAACATGCTAGCATATCTAAGCTAATTATTTTATTTATGAAGGCCCCTTTGTGGCTGTGCCTTTTTGTCACGAAGCGAAATTGGCTCTGTGATAGAATCCGGCATCAGCTGCACACATCTTAAGGTAAATGATGCATAAGCAAAACTGTTTCTCCCAGCCACCAATTTTTAAGGAATATCATTGGTGGGTTGCATGGATGAAACCAATATGGGGTCATGAGTCACGTTATAAGCTATCATATTCATAGGGTTACCATATGGGTGATCTTCTGTCGTTCCTCAATTGCTTAGAAAAAACATGTCAACACATTTCTAGGACATACATAAGCACATCTACATATTCGTTGCCACCCGTAGTACATATACGACCACAAAACATGTTCATATGTCTCATAATCAATTATATATGTTTCAGAATTACTTATCGTGGATAGAATTGCTTATCAAGATGTAGAAGGACAGCAGGCTGCGAACGAATAAAACTGATACTTCTTCAAACATTATTAATCGTGATCTCCATAACGTTAATAAAGCTAGATTGCAACTTATACATTTTACTAAGTTTATAATTGTCTTGGTATAGCGTTTTTGGTTATTTATTCTATGATGTTTTGTGATAATTACTTATTGGAAACGATAATGTTTTGATAATGGGATACAAATAGCTCTTCTAAGAAATCTTGCAGCCTGAATTATTTAAACACTAAACGCCTTGGCTGCCAACAGGATTTTTTAGAAATGGCTTTCCTAAATATGAAACGTAGCGGAATGCTTGTTTATTTTCGGTGAGCACGCTGCTGCACTAAACTTATTTTTTCTAACGCTGTAACGTAACGCCCCGCATTGTAAGGTAACCGTACGGTGTAGTGATGTAAAGTATTCACAACAAATATTATTATGAAACAGTTTAAGAGAACGGAGAGGTGGTTATACCAAGTTTTCACTGTCTCATAAGAAATTGTTAAATTGTGGGTGCCACCTAATATCTATCCGTCACCGATCAAAAAATCCATATTTACAGCAAGTAGCAATATTGGATAAACAATAAAAACAATAAATATTAACATTGCAGACCCTGAATCTATCGCATTCGTCGGCTGACATAAAATTCAACTTTTAAATCTTCAATACCTAGTGTCTTAATACCGATAGCTTACATTTTAACTGTTGTGTTTACTGAGTCGTATATTGTCTCTTGCACGTACGTTGTTATTCCTTTTCTTGGCGAGGTTCTTAAAGAACCGAGTAACAGCTCCTGGATAGATTGTCATTGGGTTACCTCCCTGTGGCACCGGACCCCCTGGCCGACTCTCTCAGCCCCACCCGAGCATCCCCTTAGCCCCCTGGGACCTCGGACGTCGAGCTTTATGTAGACAGTTCACCGGTTTGTGAACGCGTTTTCACTCGTAGAGCCTTGTTCCTTCGATCAGTGTTGCCGGCATGGGGTTGTCAAAAATCGCACGATGTGTAAACGAATTCTGTCATTAAACTAAACAATCTTCGCGGGAAACTCTCCACTATATTCGTAGGTAGATAATTACAAAACGTTAGAGAACAAATCTCATACGCATAGCGAAATTGTTGCAAACTCATAGACAAAGGTATCAGTCAATTCGTAAAGTGCGCAGCCATACTGAAAAAGCTTAGACGGAATTAAATTTTACTATCGTGTCGCTAAATGACATTTATTATCGTTGGCTTTACCCTAGGTACTATAAAACATTGTAATGCGGCAAAAACTAGGTATCGGGCAATTTTTTTTAATTTTGACACTCAAAATTTGACACTAAAATATCAAAATTAATACTGAGTACGTATAAGCTGAATATTGTATGTACCTGTTGCTCGAATGGTGGAATGCTAAAAGCAATATTGTCGACCAAGATCCCTGTATATTTCCTTTTCATAATTTCTAGCTTGTAATCGATGGTTCTGTCTGGGTTATGTTTTACCATGTGTATGTCGATTTTATGACAGGAAGATATTGTCGGGTTAATCCCAATATTTATATATGGTTGTGAAATATGTTGACAATATTTTACGGACCAGATCTGCCTAAATATTACTGTTATCGTTTGTTATCTTCGCAAAAAATACTGCGACTTGTTTAAGTTCAACAATGAGTAATTTAGGAGTAACTACTTGAGTAATATATTAATTGAGTTTATTAGTTATCCGTTTCGTTTGATCTGTTAGTATTAGACGAAGTTTGATATGGTTGGCAAATAAAAGAAATGACACCGAACACAATGTTTTCAGCGCAGGATTTAGCAATGCCATTTACATCATAGTAGTTAGTTTTTCTGGTTTCCCGTTGCAAAATGGGTGTATAAATTATCAGCAATAAAATCCTCAAGATAAAACACTAGATTTATGAGCGATTACAGCCTTCAGATCATACATATTCATAGGGGACCGATCACCCTCGGATGTAGTACAAGGGTCCCACCCAATCCCTTCGTCCGCGCGTAATAGATGCGCTGGAAAATTTTGGCAAAATAGGGCAAAACGGCAAAAATTCGCGGTAAAATTGGCAAATATTAAGAGAACATTGGCAAGAATTCAAAAAATTGTGAGTCCAAACAATGCTAATGCGATGTTCATGTTATAGGGTCCCAAAGTTTGGAACTTATATACACCACACATTCTCAGGCACACTGTCGACAACAGAGCGTCTTAGGCACCAAAATGTTTTTTTTCAAAGATAGCTAGATAGGTGCATTGCCACATCTGGACAGTGTTAAGCACACCTTTTTTTGCAGTTTTATTGACTGCATAGCATCATGTCTTCAACGTTCAAATGGCCTAGATAAAAATATCGAGAATTTAAACAATACTACATAACACAATTGACTAATAAACCGTTAATTCGCGTCAAATTGGTAGCTAAGGGTGTGTCCGACACTGTAAAGATAACATGAAGTAGCTGGGGGTGTGTCGTACACCCTCGCCAATTGATTTACAGTATGCGTGTCACCCTGACCGTCTGTACGATAGGGTCGCGACTACAGAGGACAAAAGCAGCGGGGACATAATGTGAACGCCTAATTATGAAGTGTTTATCTTAATTTGCCATAATCTAAACATTTCGGTGTGCTCACACTGACTAAAATGCAACTTCGACCGAGCGTATAGTTCTTATACAGCGGTTCCTATGATAGAAAAACAGTGCTTTATTATTCATTTTGTGCACCTACAAAGTTAATATTATTATATTGTACTCTAATTTATCAGTAAAACTATCTGATGTCAAAGAGCGGAACTATTTGCTAACGTGTTTCAATATCAATAAACCAAACATTTATTCGCTCTCATTTATCCGTGAAGTATCTCTAGTGACCTTGTAAAAGGAATAATAAAAGGTATCAATGCTACGATGTAACATGTAAAGCGCATATGTTTAGTAATGTAAAATTTTGTAACAAGATTTCCATAATCTATGTGAATGTTCTCTACATGTTTTCAAATACTTGTTAATGCTAATGTCACACAAAAAAAATTTTAAACAACCTATTATAGTAGCCACATAAACATATGCCGACTACGTTAAGGCGCAAAGATTTTGTCACAGGCTATTTTCTGTAAGTGAGACAGTATGTCTTGGTTTTAAGGCAAATAATGATACGTCTTAGTCAACGAGAAAAGCACTGACTATATCAACCAGTCTATAGTTTGACATGAAATAACTGATAGACTTGCGAATAAACAGTTTAAATGCGAATGCTTTAAGCATAGTATTAACTCAGAATACAGTTTTTGCTTTATACAAAATTTATAAATTACATTATCTTTTGTAGTTAAACTGAAGTTAAATCAGCAAATCGAACTTTACACGCGGCTTTTAACATGTACCGATGTGTTAATAACCATGAATTATTTTTGCAACAAATTGTTTTATGCCACATGATTAGTCAATGATGAGATTGACTCTGCCAATCTAAATCTAATATTGCAACTTACCATGTGTAAATATTTTTATGACTGCAATTCATGCATAATGCCGAATTGCTGTAGTATGTCTTGTTTTGTGTGGTTGTTTTTGTAATTTGTATCAGTTCAACTGCTCTAGTGATATAATCATTGTTGAACTGTGCGTAACGATATTTAGTAGATAATTCTTGTAATATACATTACCCTGTGATAGATTGATTGAAGTATCCATAGCACAACGACACTTACTTAAATTTCAGTCAACTTTTATCGCTTCAACAAATTTTGAGCTTATCTATAAGAATATATATAATATATATAATAAATGTTTATAAGAATAGCATTCCCAGGGAAGCACTATAAGTATATAGTATGTTATGGGTATATTTAGCTTTACCATTCTAACGTTTACATTACTAACCATTTACAACCTCAAATGATGCCAACCATTTTGAACTCGGCATATGTTTACGTGGCTACTATAATGGGTTGTTTAAAAAAAATTTTTTAACAAGTATTTGAAAACATGTAGAGAACATTCACATAGATTATGGAAATCGTGTTCCAAAATTTTACATGACTAAACATATGCGTTTTACATGTTACATTGTAAAATTGTTACCTTGTATATAATACACAATTAGCGCAAAGCGCAACAAAATTAACGACCCTACTATGATTTTATTTCATTGTAATGCAGATTTTACACTTGAACAGCTAAGAAAAATAATGTCGTTAGGGTGTTCGGAGTTATCGTTTGGTTTCAATAGACAAAACTTTAATTATTATATTATCGCAGTTTTATAGATCTTCTACGAAGAGTTATTTAAAATCCTAGCAGAATATTAATAATAATATACAAAATATACTATTAGAATTTGCAAAAACTATAATAGTCTAAGCCTCAACGCATGTCAAATTCTTTAGCGAAACATTATTACTACATATATAAACAGATTTTGTTACTTAAAATGAATAGCTTTCTTTCAACAAAAACAAACGAAACTTGAAGAGAATTCATTGTCATGTACTGTGAATCCGTGTGTTAAATTTGGTAGACAGGACCACTTTGTCCTAAACTTGGTTTTTGGTCCAATGGGCTCCCCTCAGCAGTGCTAGGTGGCCAATTGTCAGTTTATGTTGTACATAAAATTTGCACCTTCGGACTTCTGTGGTGGGGTCCACTGGACCAATATTCAGTTACGGACAGGAATACTGCCATTAGCATACATGCCGCCAGAGGGGGGCAGTAGGTCGGCGACCGTCGGCATGTATGATCATTAGTCAGAACCAGTTATCAAGTTTCGTCCGAAACTGTCTCTGTTTATATTTCTATTAAGAGTGCTCTATCTGCTCCAAAATTTCAATGATACTAGAGTTATAACTATGTGCGAAAAGAGTAGTAGGAATTTCGCTCATTGATGCGTTCCTTTATATAGTAGATAAACGTTTTACGATTTATGATCTGTTATTTTAGTGTTACTATGCTAGTGGTTATATTGTCTGCTGCAAAAAACTTAAATGGCGAAGAGGTATTCCTTAACAAAAGCTGTAGCAATTGTTATGGAAGATTCCGACCAACTGGAGGAAATGTGGATTATGACGATCCAGGCGACGATGCAACCCAGATCAGGAACTTATTTCTGACTCAGACTCTGACGAGACAGTATATATACCTGATTATGTCGAATTTTGCTATCTTCAGTCACGTGCCCCTTTGAATGGCGTGTAGCTGATGCAATCAGTTTTGGAAATATAGATCTTTTCATAACAAAAACCATCTGAAATCGGGACAAATTATAATTACGGTACAGTGGAACCCCCTCAGCAGTTCGAGGGTTCAATAAAGCTCAGAGGTTTCATGGTTTAACTATCCTATTAAACATCTTACTGCAGTATCCTTAGTTTGGCGAATATTAAAAATTAACATCTGGGAAATTCTATATATATCACTCAATCCACTGTTGCCTTATTGTTTTGAGTATTGTTTGCCATAAATTGAAAATTGTAAACCCATTTGCCTTTGCTTATTTATATTAATTTTTTTGCCGGCTGACACACATGCGTTATTTTGTTAGGTCTAGCTGTATTAATGTAATATCGCTTCCTGCATAAACAATTATTTGCCTTTCCAACGATCTTCAAATGGCATGCCAAAATTAAGAGCTGTTTGCGGATCCGTGGATATTCGTCTTAGTTTAGCTGTAAGTACTGCTAATGGCTCGACAATTCCGTGTAGATGAAAGCGTCTTGCAACACTGATAGCAGATTTTGGAGAAATAAACACTCGTTTGGTGTCTTTACTCTCATGATCTATTGCTTTTGCCAAGTCATGTTCAATCGGTGGCATCAGCCAATTGATCGCTTTTGTATGTGTGCCAGATCATGCGCCGTATATGCGACTGTTCCATTTCGTAGATCTGATGCCATCAATTTCAAATTTATGTGTGCTTCGTGTAGATTCGAATCAGGAGTGCTTTTAGTTATAGCATCAGCGCGAGAGGTTAGTTTTTCATTTTGTATGCGGATTTTATTGTTTCTGCCACTTCGCGCAGCAACTTATCTGCTTCTGATTGTGTTATGACTGGTTTTGCATCTAACAACGTGCGCTTCGCTGATTTATACGATTTCATCATTGACTGCATCATTTGTCTTTGAAACTTATTGGCCTCATCCGGCGCTGTTATGTCACGCTTTCGTTCCGCTCTTTTAAGCATTGGATCGCCGTGTGTTGGTCCTATCGAGGCGTTTCGCTGTTTTGTGCACAGTCATATGTTTTTGAAGTTCGTCTGCCTTATGCGGTGTCATTGACTTCTCAGTGTCCTGTAATTTGTTTTTTTGTTTGGACGTTGCTGTATGACCGTAATTCTTTTTGTAACTTTATACGCAGTCATGAGTGCGTTCATCATCTGTTTTTGTAAATTTTCCGCTGCTTGAGGTGTTGTTAATACAATCCGTTTCTTTGCCTCGCTAGCTGTGATTAGATTTGTTAAGGGGTTATCCTGTTTTTACCAACTTATTAAATGCCCTTCAGAACTGTTGGCTGTTTCTAACGCGTGCGACCGTTTGTTTGGATAAGAAGCATACCTCAGTTTGCCGGAATTACTTGCTTTATCAAGTGTTCCGATCGCTTGTTTACCTAAGTTGTTTATTGCTTCTGGAGAAATAAACATCCTTTTTTCAAAATCACTTAAAAATGATTCTGGCTGTGCTATATGTTCAGCATTACGTGATACTTCTGACGAGAACATTTGCGTACCCAGGTTACTCTTTCGTGAAATCTCGACTCGTTTCTCAAAATTGCTTGCTCCTTCGGGTGAAACCATGACTCGCTTTCCGAAATTGCTGGCTCTTTTGGGTGAAACCATGGCTCGCATTCCTAAATTTCTTGCACCTTCGGGTGATATTAAAGCTCTCTTTGCAAAAGTACTGGCTCCTTCGGGTGATATGATAACTCGTTCTCCAAAATTATTTGTTGCTTCTGGCGAAATTATGACTCGTTTTTATAATTACTTGCTTTTGTGGGCGAAACCATTGCTCGTTTTCCGAAATTAATTGCACCTTCGGGTGATATTATAACTCGTTTTCCAAAATTACTTGCACCTTCGGGTGAAACCATGACTCTTTTTCTGAAACTGCTGATTCCTTCAGGCGATATGATAACTCGTGTTCCGAAATTATTTACTGCTTCTGGGGGAATTATGAGTCGTTTTGCAACATCACTGGCTACTACGGGTGAAACCCTTACTAGTTTACCAATATTACTTGCACCTTCGGGTGATATTATAACTCGTTTTCCAAAATTACTTGCTTCGTGTGGTAGCGTGACCATATTTCGAGATGTACTTCCTCCTGGTGAAAATACGAGTCGCTTACTGAAATTGCTTACTCTTTCGGTTGACATGGCTGGTTTTTCAAAATTACTATTCCTTGCTTCTTGTGGTGAAATTAATGGTTGTTTAACTAAGTTTCCAATCCCGTCTGGCGATATAAATGTTCGCTTTTCCAGATGATTCAGGTTTCTCAACGCTGTTTTTTGAAACATAATCTGCCTTTTGCCGGCCAACTTTCGCAATTGATTCAGTTGGTCAGGCGAAACCATCATACGTTTGAGAAAACCCGTATCTTTAGTGGAAGCATCAGTGCCTTCTTCCGATGTACGGTTATTTAGTGACATAGGGAGCGCGACGAATCGGTTCCCTCGCAAATCTGAATTTGGCAGTCGGCGTAAATAGTTCGGTTTATGTTTTTCTATATTTTGATGCTTCATTCGCAGGTGGTTGACTTGATCTGGTGCTACCGGAAGCCGCTTTCGCCAAATATGCCTTTCATTCCACGGCGGTGTTGCCCTTCGTTTCATTCGGGTTTTGGAAATAGATACTATTATTTTGTTGCTGCACTGTCGCTTCTTTGCACTTCTTTTTGGAACATTGACTATATCCGCAGTGAAAATTGCATGTAGGGGGTACTCATGTTTTTTGATAGAACTATTGCCATATTGAATTCCAGACTGTTTTCCCAGTTGTAACGTGCCAAATTTTCCTGTGGACCCCCAATCTGGCTGAACTAGGTTGGATGCATTGATGTTGAAGTGAGGAAGCAGTATATATAGAATTACAATAAATGAAGAAACTGGCATTATTAGTTTCGACACAAGATTAGGTTTATGTAGCTCTTCATTATAAACTAAACCTGAAATGTTGTTTACGTATATATACCAATGCAGTGTGTTCAGTGAAATCGCTTGGGACAAGTCAAAATATTCGCTGAAATTTTGAATGCATCACTTTCATTTTGCATAGTTGAGCCGGGACCAAACGGATATTTCACTGGTTTTCCTATGTGCTTATACCATTAAATACACATATACAATTTAAGCACACTACGTTTTGAACGTGAACAATAAAATGCGGCAACAACTGTCGTATACAAACTGTATCGTGCTTTTACGAAAAACTCAACGAAGCATTTCATATTATGTAGAAATGGGCAAGGATATTCTGAAACGATTATGTATGTATCCATATCTGCGAGGCTAGGATATTCGGATACCATGACATTGCTTGCCGTAAACCAGTTGCAACATTTAAATGGATATAAGCCATGAAAACTTGGCTTAAAGCTACCTATATTTATAGCGATGTTTCACTATGACGTTTTGTGGAAGACATTGTCATGTTGACTTTAATGTTGCTTTACGAGGCCAATTTAAGCATATGTGCAGTACTCACCAAAAAATAACTTTTGCTCGCTCGGGGCTCGGTCGAAATAAATTTGTTGTATAAATAGAATTTATTAATTTAAATAGTTTCGAATTCTCGAGCCGGCACTCGCTTGCGGCACTCTCGAGACTCGTTAACGACTCTTTCGAAAGGCGACACTCATTTCGGGCACGTTGTGCATGAATTTACCTACGAGATGAACGGTACCCCATTTCACTGTTTTTTGCTACCTGTTAGAAACCAAGGTTTCCATATCCAAAATTTTTTGATTTACAAATTTGATACCATTTTACTTATTGCGGTCAACATGCTCGTAAGCACGGACATAGGCGCAATACTAATCCACGTTTCTATTTGTTTTGAAAAATTTGTCAGACCCGGACTAGTAAGCAAAAAAATTTGCATTTTAAAAACTTCCGCTGCTTCTTATGTTGCAGCTTATAATATAGACTAACAGATAAAACAAAAAATATACATTACATAGCTTTGTTATGAGTAGGGTCATGTGATTCATCTCAACATTGCCTGGTGTGCTTTAGTCCTCTATATTGATCGTGTTTAACGATTCCTATACATTGAGCTAAAATATCCTGTCATCTGGATTAATTCCAAAATCTGTTATGACTGGATTTCGGAATATGATATAGTTTGAACACAAAAATTTTAACCACATTTTTTTGAAAATTCAGGAACAAGAAAAATTTTGAAAATGTTACCCTGTGACGTCGCATAGTTCTTCAAAATTTTCTAAATTCAAATAACCAACAACAAATGTCCAAATTTCTTCCTTGGGGCGCATTTGAGTATTAGACCCCAACTGCCTGCATTTGGATTAAATTTTGCAGAAACCCGCATCTCTGCACTCCGGTGACTCTCTGGGCAACGTTCGGTAATGTCAGACAAAATATCTCTAATTTCCATTTTATATTGAACTAAAATAACTATTAAAAATAAAATTTAATGGTATCTGCTATATATATATTAAAGGATGTTCTCAAAAATACGTTTAGTTAGTGACTCAGTGTACACTTTTCGCATATATTGCTGCAAAAGCATATAATAATTAGAACCTTATTTGTTTACATCTCAAAACTAATACATTATAAAACCTAATTGTAATCCTGTTCTCTAAAATAGGCTTTATCGGTGACTTCGTGTAATGTTACACCCTATATATTGGTGCAAAAGTATATATACTAGTCTAGTGACTTGTCGAGGCCAGGTTCATTATGAGTGTATCAGTGTATACTATGTAACTGGTTGGTTTAACGCAGCAAATTTCCCAATGTACATAATACTGATAGCAAACGCATGTCCGGTGAAAATTTTTATGTATCTGTGCAGCCAACCGTTCAAGCAACGCACAACACACAGCAACGCCCACCGTATTTAATTCGCTGTACAAAGAGGGCCGTCTCGCGCATTATTATTTGTCGACTGTACTTATATCACCATTTTTGGTGCATTTAGATCTCATTAACTCATTTTATAAACGCCAAAAAGGCCACCATAACAAGCCCCTTCAATAGCGCCATATAACTTCTTCACCGGTTATGAGAATATGGCCATGATGAGACAGGTCCAGCTGTAAAGCGCTTGCAACGCTGTACAAAGAGAGCCAAAATGATTGAAATATTTTCATTGGTTATGGAGATATGATCGTTTTCGTATATTTTGGGTCAGAGGGATTCATTTTAAAATAATCTTTTCCTAATTCTACAATATATCCAGCTACATAGAGCTTCTGTCGCTTTACAGAATGACCCAAAGCAGACCCATAGATTTTGGTTAATTATGGAGATACCACCGTTTTCGTATAATTCGAATCTCGTGTGCTTTTATAAAACCCCATTTGGACACTACTTCTGGACTAAGAGTAATCTTATGCAAAATCTTTTTATAAAGTTTTATAGAGCCTTAGTTGATCTACAAAATGCAATATGCTGTCTAGATACAGCCAAAAACTTTTTTGGCTGGACCACTTTTTGACACGACCCGTCATCCTAGGGCCTTTTTCCCCAAAGAAGATTAGGAATCTGTGTTCAGCCCTAACTAAAGTGCGCAAACAGTATTCGTAGCTTTGGTTTGAGCTATCGCGCGACACGACCTGTCGTTGCAAATTTGAGTTATGTATGCCTAACAAAAAAATCCACATATTGACTATACCAAATTTCAACACATGAAAAGTAATAATTCTTCCTAGCAAACACTTTGAATTCAATAATAAAAAGAACTTGCTTGTTTATATCTCAAATGTAATATATATCATAAAGTATAAACTGTAATAGTGAATGACAAAGTCTAATTCTGAAAATTAGGACGTACGCTGAAATGATAGACCAGAACCCTGCCTATCACTTGATTTATATATCCAAATGGCATAATAATAATAAATTTATAGTGGTGTTATTTATTAGTGAACATCTGGAAGGTGCAGCTCTAGCTTAAGCTGCATTATCTTAATCCAAATCGTTCCACGTCACATTCTTAGTCGAAACTTTTATGTGTGCTTAACAGTAAACGTATGTTTGTAGCTAATGAAAAATGGTTATAGTTGAATGATTTAACAGATTTGCCTACATATGAACCTATACGTATTTGCCTTTTATGTTTTAATTGTTGCTGCACTTGAAAACCAATTTTATGTCAGTATTTAATTATGTTTAGGTTCTGATACTAAAGAAGGTCGCGATGGTTTTGAAGGATCTGAGCATTTTGCTATAACGCGTGGTTCATCTAAAGCTGCCAGGCGCCGAAGTCGTGAGCGCTTGAACCCTTAGTGATTTAACTATTATGCCGCTTACAAATCTGATGTTGCTATTGCAGCAAGGAATATCGAAAATAATAACCAGTCGCAAGAAATTAAGCTAACGACAGAAATAAATAACAAATATACGATCAAAATATGGGTCACTTTTGTTATAAAAATATGATACTGGCGGTTCTTTTTGTTTTTATTTTGCAATACAAAGAAATTCAACAACGACAATCACAGGATACGTTTGGGTATATTTATAGGCTAAGTGACGCAAAAGTCGGCTCAATGCAATTAATAGGAAAGAATGTAAAACCATAAATGTGCAGAAAATCGGCGTTTGACGCGAATTAGGACCCCATTGCGTAATGTGAGTGGCCAGGTGCGTAGTGTGCGTCACGACATACTTAAAGCATTTAACTTGCATCTTATACCTGTTTAGTAGCCGATTGCATAATTATGTCATGTTAACAACTGTAGCAATGCAGTTGTTGAGTTGTCATATAGCCGAAAATGTTGCAAATGCGGGTATGTACGTACGACGAAAAATCTCTCCCTGGATGTCAAACAGAGCGCACGAAGACCCGTACGTTTTCATTGGTTTTATGGATATATGGCTGGTTTCGTGTATTTAAGACCTCTTTGACCCATCTTAAAACCTTATTTACTTAATCCATAGCCGCAATAATGCAATTAATTAATATATATAGCTTTTCTCAATCTTGAGTCTAATAAGACTTATAATGTAAATGATGAAAGTATGATGATTCCTTTATAAGCGAATTATATTGGGACGCTATACGTATCAACTTCAGATCAGCACAGACTCATAGTTTCATTGTATGGAGATTAGACCGTTTTGTATAGTTCGGGTCTCATGGATCCATTTTAAAGGCGACACGAATCCTTGCTTGAAATCTCTGCTTGTTCCCTTTAGTTACGGCTTTGCCGAAGGCTGTCTTGTCGGGTCGAAAAGGGGTCCAACAAAACCAGGTTTAGACTATCTCTGCCACGAGAGCAGATACTTAAATCAACTAAGGTTAGATTTTGTAGGGCTGTTAATACTCTATAAAATTGCCATAAATTTGTCCTTGGATCTAGGCTTAGGCCCCAATGGGGTTTAAAGTGTACCCAAGCATAATAAAATATGCAGTGCTGTGGAGCGTTAACAGCTCTACAAAATCTAACATTTGATTGAAGTATTCGCTCCCGTAGCTTTGTTGGACCCCATTTTAACCCAACAAGACCGCCTTCCGCAATTTGTTATAGGCCCTATGAGCCCATAGCTCTCCAAAATGAGCCCAAGAAGACCCATATATTCTCACTGATTATCGAGATATATAGGTACGACTGTTTTCGTTTTCTGATCGTCCCGCACAATGACTCGAAACCCTTGCTTGAAATCTCTGCTTGTTCCCTTTATTTAGGGCCTATAACAAATTACCGAAGGCGGTCTTGTCGTGTCAAAATGGGGTCTAACAAAACCAGGTTTTGATTGTATCTCTGCCACAGGAGCAGATACTTCAATCAAGTAAGGTTAGCTTTTGTAGAGCGGTTAATGCTCTATAAATTTGCATATAAATTTATCCTTGGAACCAGGATTAGGCCTCACAGGGGATTAAAATGTACCCAAACATATATTTCTATGCAATTTTATAGATCATTAACAGGTCTACCACATCTAACCTTATTTGATTTAAGTATCTGGTCCCGTGGCTTTGTTGGATCATATTTTGAGCCGACAAGACCGCCTTCGGTAACTTGTTACGTTCCCTAACTAAAGGGAACAAGCAGAGATTTCCATCAAGGGTTTCGAGTCATTGCGCGAGGTGATCGGACGTTGCAAATTGGATTTGTGAATGCACCAAGAAAATACCCACAAACTCACATTCCCAAATTCCACCATATGAAAAGTAAAAATTCTTCGTTTCACAGTACAGAACCGTTGTTAGTATTAAGGAACGGATTATATTATTTACTATGGATTTGAAATAAAATCACGTATATACTTCCAACAAATGTCAACCAAGACTATGGTGAGCTGATTAGCACGTTACTGCGCCCGCCGAATTCTCATTGTTCGATCGCCATTGGTGCGCATATTTTAGCTTGAGCGAGAATTACTAATCCGTGCGGTTCGCGAACGATTCTTGAATTTTAAGTGAACGATTCTCGCAAAATTGATTTTATTTCTGAGCTTGACTGTACGATGTACGGATGAAATTTACCCGGACGCACATTTGCCTATTTCGCAAAGCCTTAGCTTAATTTATGCCTCATATAAGGATCTTAGCTTAGGCTAAGACGAAGGCTTAGTATATCGAGAAACATCCGGCTGGTGGATGAGAGACTCAACACATTATCTATCACAACTTTCTAACCTCTACTTAGATTCATACCAGTAGATATCTCTCATCAAACAGAGCCGAACGGTACCCAGTATGACCAGATTTCGAAGAAAAAAATTTCTTGGGTTCCCAAGCGAGGACCATTAGGACCTCAAAAATCGGAAAAAAATTTGTCAACGATGTGGGTAAAATGAGTATTTTCTGAACTGCCTCATCGAGCTGAATCGATTGATATCAAAATGAGCTCTGTATCTTCAAAATTGACCAAATTCGGGCTGGGCGGGACTAAAAGAAAAGACCCAAAATGTGTTCAAAAATAGGCGTTCTATATTGGAACCTTGAAATGACATGTTACTGTTTTCATTCCGGATGTTTTGGGCTACACATACGACAAAGAAAGTGTATATTGGGACTGCAGTCTGGTCTGAGTCGACACACCCTGAAAGCACGGCCACCCGCAGCTGGCATCCGTTTAGCCTCACAATGGCGTCCTAAGCTGAGCTCTACCGACAAATTGTTAAGTGGAGAAAAAGGTAGGAAGAACGGATCTTTTTCAATATCATCGCCCGAATTTAGTCAAAAACTTGGGAACCCAAAAATTTTTTCCTTTGGAATATGGTCATATTGGGACCAGGCGACTCGGATTGCTTAGAGAAATCTACTGGTGTGTATTTTATTGAAATCTACGCCATTGTTAGAAAGTTATGGGGGTCCAAGTAACCGTGAGGGGCGAAAATAAAATGCTGGGGATGAAAATTGGACCCTATTCTCTCGCTTATGCTAACTATGTCTTGTAGAAGAATCGTTATATATATTTCCTATTCCTAGGGTGTGCCGTAGTGACATACTCAGGAAGCACCGCCACCAGTCTTGAACCCAAAAATCTTTTTCTTCGGCATATGGTCATATTGGCGACTCGGATTGATGAGAGAACTGTACTGGTGTGTATTTCGATGAAATATACGCCACCGTTAGAAAGTTATGAGGGTATAAGTAACCCTGAGGGGCGAAAATAAAATGCAGGCCGTGCCGTTCTCGATATACTAAGCCTAAGCCTAATGGTGGGGTAGATTTCAGTAAAATACACGCCAGTACATTTCTCTCATCAATCCGAGTCGAATGGTGCCAAATATGACCATATTCCGATCCGAAGAAAAAAGTTTTTGGGTTCCCAAGGGGACCTCAAAAAATCGAAAAAATTTTCAGGGATCTGGGTAAAATGAATATTTTGTGAACCGTCTCATCGAGCTAAATCGATTGATATCAAAATCAGCTCTGAATCTTCAAAATTCATCAAATTCGGGCTGAGGGGGATAATGGAAAAGAACCGGAAGAACTATTCATAGGAATGAGGTGCCGACCTCATTTTGTCTGGTGATACGCAGCTGACCACCATACCTGCCTCGGAGTTGATGGAGACTTAGTAAGTATTTGAACAAACCAAGGAAATTTTCAAGCAACCTTAGATAGTATTAAAGGCAGAGAGAGTAATGTAAAAGTAGAATCGACTCTGCTTATGTCTTAGTAATTCGAAACTTCAACATAACTGTAATTAGTACGGTAATTTTGGATGTTAGGTTGTGTGGTTTTGACCGTAAGCAATTGTGGGGAAATAAAGTATCAGTTGTGTTTGCTTGAAATAAAGTATCAGTAAGCTGACTGATAGCGTATTGTCGGGTTTTTCGGTTATCCTCCACTCCAGCCAGAATTTGGTTAATTTTGAATATACAGAGCTGATTTTAAGAGGTATCAGTCGATTCAGCATGATAAGGCTGTTCAGAAAATACTCATTTTACCCACATTCCTGAAAAAAAATTTTTTTCGATTTTTGAGGTCCCAATGGTCCCCCTGGGGAACCCAAAAATTTATTTCTTGGGAATATGGTCATGTTGCATGGTCGGAATATGGAGTAAGCCGGAATATGGTCATGAAAGTAGTTCTAACTTTGCCGTAGATTTCAATGAAATACACTCCAGTAGATTTGTCTCATCAAGCCGAGTCGAATGGTACCCAACATTACCATATTCTGAACAAAAAAATTTTGGGTTCCCCAGGGAGTACCATTGGAACCACAAAAAAAATTTTTAGGAATGTGAGTAAAATGAATATTTTCTGAACTGACTCATCGAGCCGATTCCATTGGTACCAAAATCAGCTCTGTATCTTCAAAATTGACCAAATTCGGGCTGGAGGATAACGGAAAAGACCCGTATTTTCTAAATGCCTTAACCCTAGCATGAGTAAATATGTCGGTGCAACTGGATGTCCCTCATGCCTATATGTACTAAAAATTTGTGATTTCCTGGTAGTGTATAATTAAATGCAAATCGTCCGAAAAATATTTTGCTAATAATGAAACGACGAACGATCTTTCACACTTTATGGTGTGTCTTGTCCACTTACACATTAAACTTGTAGAGGACTTATCGATGTTAAACCATTCAACTTTACGAGCATACGAGTATCCCAGGAAAAACAAGGAACCAGATGGTCAATTGTGTTTATAGGCAATGTTTTGTGTTATTTCCAGTCACAACAGTAATAATCGTTGCTATCCAATTTTAACAAAATATGGCTATCCACATCGATGTACGAGAATGTGCATTGAAATATAACAAAATCAAATATTGCCTTTCATAATTATCCCAAGAATTTTCCCTTGATTATGAATTCAGCGATATTAAATTTCATATTACCAGCATTCTACGATGAGAAAGTTTTATTGCTACAAAAGTCCAGCTGCTCACATATGAAAAGAAATTCACTCTCACAAAATTACCTTCTACCTGGACCCAGTATTATGTTTCCTTTTGAGTCGTGTGAAATACTTCAGTGAACGTATAAAGTGCCAAATGAATAAAAAATATGTCACACAGGCCGTTCATCTTCAAATTGTGAGATTTTTCACACTGATTGTGAGATTTTAAGCCGACACTTTAGTTGCAAGCTTTTTCCCTTTTGCGTATACATGTGCCATATGGCAAAGCCAACTTTCTACATAGGTCCAAGCAAAATGATTGAAATGTCATACGGCCATAATATGCATTGCGCAAAATTTATAAGCTGAATGAAGTTTTAATCACACATGCTGATAGGGGGATAATCCCGTGAGACTCGGAATCCCTCTCGGGGCGTCGCCAGTGCCGCGGGAGGCGGCCTGGTCCCTCGAGGCCCCTCAACCCACCCCTCCTGCGCGGAAAATTTTTGGAAATTGTAAATGATTAAGTTTCTTTGGAAGTGAGCAAGGATGATTGGTTACAGTATTACTTTACAAAATATTGCTTCATTTGTGGAAACATTCCTATATGATCGCATCAGAGACCACTGTCATCTATATGGTCGATTCCGTAGTCCAGTCCACGGCCTAGTCTAAAATGAGTGCAACATTACACACAAAATTAAAAGAGACATTATCATCTTGTTCCATAACCTACGATAGAAATCTAATCATGCGTGAAAAGGGAAAGCTAACCAATCAACTCAAGATGGCTCGTCACTGTAATTCCTAAACATGCTGAGCATTATCTCTCATTCAGTATCAAACTCAAACAGATTGTAGAACAACGACATAACATTACAAAATATGATCCCACTGGCTATCTCTTTGCGGTACACAATTCGATGCAATCCAATAAACCACATTTCGAAATTGACGAAGACGAATAGTCAGATGTATATCCCTCGATCACCTTGGAGAGAGAAGAGGGCGATATTGGGGACAACAAAATATTAGATAATATGATTGAAATGGATGGACCGGTTGAGCAAGGCAACAATAAACCGAAGAAATACACCTGGTCCCTCAAATCCAAAGACAGTTTCTACCGTGGTCCTTTCATGGCGATATGCCATGGGATGCCTGCTCAGAGGTAACTGGTGTTCGGTTGCAACTGTTGAAATACTCCAATATTTCATGCTCTTTGGGCATGGCATACGAGGAAGTATTTCAATGATTTCAACCCGATATGCCAAGGCCAACAAGTATCTCGAGAATTTTGAGCCAAGCAGGGAGTCGAATTATATAATGTCTTTAGATGTTGATAATTTGCATGCATGGACAATGGTTCAGAAGTCCTCTTTGATGGTTTCCAGTGGGGAGGGGATCGCTTAAACAAGCTAGATCTTGGTAAATCGGAGACGTGGGTTGTCTTAGCAATACAGTCACGGACAACAATAAGTGCATAAAAAATGAACGCGTACGATCGTAAACGTACACGACCGTTAGAACATTAGGCAGCAAATAGTGATTTGAGAAGGATTTGAGAAAAGGTTGAGGCTAAAAAGAAATCAAAGATATAAATT
This sequence comes from Trileptium ribeirensis, assembly GCA_030248225.1. NCBI lineage: Eukaryota > Metazoa > Nematoda > Enoplea > Enoplida > Thoracostomopsidae > Trileptium > Trileptium ribeirensis. The sequence continues at coordinate 22,471 of JASANE010011073.1, forward strand.
GTCCCAAAAAGTTTCAAAAACTTGTTTAAATCCTTTGTTGCAGTAGGACTACAATTTTTGATAAAAATTAGTTGCGATTTTAATGAACAAAACCCAGCGTAGTCTGTGTAAACCAATCTACATTGGATTTACAGTATATGCTTGAACTTTTCAAAATGCTAATGTATAACTGCTACCACAAATACATCAAGTCTAAATACCATTATCAACTCAGGTTTACAGACACCAACAGATGCGGTACGCATGCAGAGGATGTATATATGACATATTATGAAATATTTTATGTATGACACATTAATTAAGCAGGATAGGACGAATGACATATCGGTTGGCGGCCATTTTGAACGCAATGCCACCAAACAGTGTATATTGATTGTGGACCATTCGCGCTATATTTCCTCAATCCCTAAAGGCCGCAAATGAAAATTGCCCTGATTTTTCTGGTGTTTCAATGATCACGCCGCCTGTATCAAACCCCAAAATACGTGTACACAATCAATATGTTTAATTTTTCGGCATACTGAACCGGTCAGTAACAAAAGTGACTTCCTAAACGCGATAATTTTGACGTTTCGTTTCGGTCAAATTGTTTCAGCGTAAATAATCAGACTGGCATCTGATACCACGGAATTTCTTGCCACTCTGCTTCAAGCCGATAAAGTAGATAGCTTGATCAATGCAGTATGCTATTTACTTCTCGGTGTGAACACGGAAACGGGAAAAACCATGATTGCTGCCCACAAAAATCCACCGACTCCTGCAAAACACTAAAATATCAACCCTGCTATTAACGTTTACCTCAGTTGGGTTTCGGTCTAGTTGGGTTGACGGCGCTCACCACAAAAAGCCAATTTTCAGAATCGTTCGTGTCCTAAAGATGATCAGCCATGTTTTGCATAACCTCTATTGCGGTACGCCAGTGAGGACCACATGATAACCGATTGTCATTGTTCGAAGCAATAGGGCACGACCGAATGTAATTGAGAGTACTACAAGTTTTCAAAAGTTTGAAGGGACGGTTAACAAATCTACTGTTCTCACGCCGAACAAATGCTGACCCTATTTTACCATCCTTTAACATTTAACTTTTCAAATATTCTGATTTTCCAATGCAATCGTGGCAAACTATCTTTGGCTTCCACTGCTGACCACGCACACTGTAACAGCCCTAGTTTTTCTACTAGATTTACAGACATTCAACTTAGAGCCAAAGAGGGGCAGAATTTTAACCCAGTGGATGACCGGATACCCGTGGACCGTGATCCAGGTATTAATTTGCGTATATCCCAAACTTTGTTGTGAAATAAATACAGCTCGCTATTTTGTGGTGCACATACGGTCACGCTCCACCTGACCGAGGTGCGCGGGTTGATATTCGCATCTCAACCGAACCCTCATAACCCCGACTTTTGGGTATCCGGTAAATCCTCGAAATCATGAACGTGTTGTATCGTCGGGTGTTATTATAAGTTGTAGTTGTGCCTTAGCAGGGGTGCGCATCCCGCTGGACCAGGAACAATGGTCTGCTACTTTTATGAATACCGCGTCAAATCTTTTATATAGGTGCCCTGCGACTAATCCTGGTGCGCATGCCTAGCGTCAATATAGTGTTTTATATATTAACGTTTGTAGTGTACGGTCCGTGTCAGGGCATGGTGTACGGTCCTTATCGACAAGGGCTGAAATATTTTCGTAATTGTCAAATGGTCAAACAACAAGCGTGTCCTGACGCGCCGAAGTATTAATGTGCTCGCTAGATAATATAACTAAGTGGTTTACGTGATAGAACAGGATATTAGGGAAAAGAAATTCAATAAAATTTCTTTAGAACATCTTTTCACAAGGGGTGATTCAAATTCTAAAATTTAAGGGTTTCCTTAGGCCTAGGGTAAAATCGGGCTATTAACTTATCCCCGGGGATCTCCAGGGCTTACAAATCGAGCCTTTGGGTCAGCCCAGCCCTCACCCATAAGTACTTCTGAACCCTCAACTACGCGTTTAAACACCCATTTTTCTAGGCTCAAAATTATCCTATCTTTAACCAAAACTTCCCGATTTTAGGGTCTCCACACCTCCGCGGGACGTTATACTATCTATTCTGTCGAAAACCGGGGCCGCGCAATCGTATGGGTCCGATCAGGATCCGACTAACCCAATTGGACACGAAAATTCTCCAGTTTCGGCACACAAAGCGGCCTCTAGCAGGCCACCCTTAACAGATATATCAAAATTATAAATTTGCTCAGTAGACGACCAGCCAGGGAATGTGCCTGATTCAGCCCCAGGTATCCTACTGAGTCCCGTTATCCAGAAATAATAATAAACATGTCTAAACCTCCTTTCAGATCGAGCGCCATGAGCGCCGATATATTTTCTATAAAATATGGCGTCACGCCGACCAACGCGAGGTTTTTGCAGTCTTGGTATCTTTCGGCCACTACATTAATAACCGCCTGTTGCTGCTAAACACATGGCTGACTTTGATTATTGATTTGATTATGGAAGGTATAAATGACAAATAAGGTACTATAATTGATGTGTATAAGCGGCAATATTGATACCCGTTCATATGTAAAGCCATGGTGTACGTAAATATTTGGTTCAAGGAGGCAGTATGTGTACGTGATTGTTTTGTTTATTAATGACGATGGCACAGACCGGCGCAAGTTTTAAATAGAATCAGGCTCGCTAAATAAGGACACAGTAAGGCCCAAACTAGCGGGTGAGGGGAATCGGCTAGAGCATAAAAGCAAATGGCACGATGCTGCATCGGAGACAGTCGAGATTTCCTCTTCACAAGTTGGTTTGCTTTTGCCGTGCGGTCGCTGTTTTCTTGTTCATAGTCAGCTTCGCTTTTTCCTCGTTTATTTCTCGTTCTTTTAGATCGCACCAGGTGAGACTCTTCCCTTGCTTCCACGGTGGAGAGCCTCACCTGGCCTTTCAGTTTCTTTCGATCTCGCGAAGGCCACCTATGCCGGCGTTGGTGCATCCAAAGGTTGCTCCGCGCGCCCGTTAAAATGTTGAAAGTGACGAAATTGCTCGTCAAAATTGGACCCGCCCGTACTCTCGACTAGTTCCCCTCCTGTCGGACCGCTTTCCTTGTATTTTTCTTGTAGGTCCGATGGGCGTTAGCGTTTTTCTTTGGAAGTTTAAAGTAATAGTACCTAGAAAGGTTGAAACGAGGGTTAGGCTTAATTTGCCTGTGTCTATCAGAGATAGAAAATCTAGGAATATTGCAGAGCCAGAGCCAGTCGCGATCACCGTCGTGGGTTTACAGCGCCGAAATGGCTCCCGATAAAGATTTTATCCGGCGAATGCATGACTTTCCACCGCAGCCTTAGTCGATGGGAGTTTAGGCTTTTTCTTATCACGCAACGGTGGCGCGCAGCGGGCTCCGGAGTAAAATATTTTTGGACCGACGAGGAGTAAATCTTTAGTTGAAATGGAATAAAATTTCTGGCCGGTTCAGGAGTGAAGCCAGGACGTGGTCATTTCAAGAAGGCGACGTAAAACGTTGAATATCCGCAGTACCGAATTTCTTTCCACAGCGAAACGCTTGAACTAAACGGCATAGTGATTACGTAATGCAAATGACTGCGGACCTGGAGAGAATCACGCTGCAATCGAGCTCCAGCAAACTGTGGAGTCTGGAAGAATTGGAGCCTTTTTTAAGCTAGAGTAGATTCCCCCTTACAACGGCGCTCCAGCCCGAGTGTCGCTCTTTAATAAATAATACAGCTTGCGCGCGGTTTTGCAACGGGCTCGCTGTTCACTCAACCCAAAATTTAACTGAAAACGATTTTGGACGGAGACTCTCTGGCTGTGCCTCACAGTAGGGATTTTCGTCGGATTCTCACTTTTAACATCAGATCGCGAGGAAGGCAGGCAACGTCGCCCTGATTTTCGGCAGACGTAGCATTGGTTTCCTGACCCCCTTCTGGCTGCTAGTTTCCCACCTGTCGTCGCTCGAATTACTCTTAACACAAACTTAGGACATCAGCGAGTGGCAGTGGCAGACCGTGCTCGAGTGACACCAGACTCTTCAGCGTGGGCTAAACGGCGTGGCACAAGCTGGACTGATATAACGAAAGGGTGATCAGTCCAAGGATCAACGAAATATGATAAACTCACTTCGGAGACATCAAGACACAAAAAAGGGAGAGGATAATAAATTTTGTACCTCAGTTTTCATTTATGTGTAGGGACGTCAGACCATTCAAAATCGCGTCGCCCAACCATGGTCGGATTTGGGTATCCCGCGTGGTACACCGGGGTTTGGTTAACACTGCATACAAGCTGGTTTTTCTTTCGACCTATATATTTGTCATTTTTTCTTTTTACACACGTATTTGTACTTTGTTTCTTTGACCCATGCGTTTGTTGCCCATTCACCAATACATATATTTGGAGTAAATGTTTGAAGTGTTCTTCTTGGCCAAATTAAAGTGATATGTATTCTATAACTTCAATACAGACGATATATAAACCAGATTCATTTCGGAGTAGAGTAAATGAGGACACTTCATTAGAAAGTAGCAGCTTTTTTGAAAGGTCACGTAGGAAATTGTTTTACTCAATCAAGCTAGCTTTCACTCAACGAAGTGCAACCAAAGTTACTCCACTAAATAAAACCAGCTAGCTCTACCAAGTACAATTAAAACAAAATAAATATAAGGTTCTGGTGGCAGCTCATCAGGGTACTTCCGATATCTGCATTAGCAAGTATGAGTTTCCAGTAAGCCGGATTGTGCACACAATAAGATATGCCCGTAGGAACACAATCAAGGAACCGATAGATTTTCGTTAGCCGGGATGAAAATATAGGAACATGGGATCACTAGGAATTTCAGTAGAACGAGGAAAGGCGGGTTAGCCTTATTACCTGTGAGCAGGCCTAGGGGTTAACCCTCCCTCAAGGGGACCTCCATACCACTAGAAACGTGGGCCAGTGTAGGCGGCAGGCCGAACACCCTGGTAAACCCGCCGCAGCCTGCTAAGCTAACCTGTTCCCTTAGGTCGTCTAGCGGATCACCTGGGAGTCGGGGAAGCCGGGGTTGTCCGGGCACCACGACGCTAAACTGGTGCTGCAGCTGGGATCCTTTAGGGCCACAACTGGTCCTAGTACACACTACACTTGCGTTTCTCATGGACCACAACACGCTGTCTTATACCAGTTGAGTAGTACGAACGTCAGGAATCCCAAAATTTTCGTAGGAGGGCCTGCGTTTGTGTTCATTCCAGTATCAGTATCTCGGGTTTACTGATATCTGGCACATACTCTAGATCACAGTCACTAGAAGCAGCTGACGTAGGTTGTGGAATCTCATAGAATTAGTGGTTTCCAAGAAATTTTGTTAGTTACCAGGATTCAGAGCCAAGCTCATCCTCGCAGTAACCCAGAGGACGAGAACTAACGATCGTCGCGATTTTGAAGATAAGTGTACGAAGTTCCGATACTGTTCTCGAAGAGTAATACCTGAATACTTCGCTAGGGCTTTGCGTAAAGAACACTTGACCATGCCTACCAAGAGCTCGTAGAACCTGCCCATCCAAGGGGGCGTATTAAATAATAAAGCTCCATTGGATGCCACGATTTGCTGCAAAGCTGCACATTTTCAGAGTGAGTTACGGTCACCCGTTCTTTGCTAATAAACTTGGATTTTGTGGAATTAAGGAGTGTTGTCCGAAAAAATATAGCGTGGTATACCATATGTCAACATAAATCGTCCAAACCATAACAACAATTATGTATTCGGCTGACATGTCATTCACAAAGTCAAGGAACAACGCTCTAACAAAAATGCAGGTGAACATGTAGCAGGGCTGTTCCGGCCTGTTACGCTTGCTGCCGCCCGCACAAAGGTCCGCTGTGGACCCGAAGACACCTAAAATACTTGTAAATTACGCAATTGAATCGGTCGATTCGGTACGTCGCTTAGGAATTTGGACCCCATAGCGCCATGGGTTAATTTTGTGTCTGCTGTGTCTTTTGATAGAACGCGTATATTTAATCTCTTTAAATGTTATGCCATATTTTGTCCGTTCTTTAATTTATACCCCTTGTGTTCAATATTTAATCGTGCTAAATGTGCCATCTTTTGTCCGTTAATTCTTTCATGCCGGCTAGGTCCAAATGGACCTAACGCACATTTCGAGTCGTTGTGTTTACTGAGTTTGTCGTACGTCGTACTTTTGAACGTGCGTTGTTATTCGTTCACGTTGTGAGGTTCCTTAAGGAACCGAGCAACAGCTTCCACACAGCTCAATTAGGGATGTCCGGTCGATCCTTGTGAATTAAAAGTGTTGGGATATTGTGTGCATAACGTGTTTTGCATATTATCTTATACTTGTTGTGCGGTGCTTATGATACGTATTGTGTATGATATATAAAGGTGGAGGGGCATAAATTTGTTCGAACTGCCGATACTCAGGCCGATCATTTTCAATTAAATAAAATTTTCGGTCACCGACAACTGAAATATTAGATACAAATTTTCTAAGGCATTATTTTGGGGTCCGACACTAAAAGTTCAATTTTTGGGTTTTCTACAAATTTTAGGGGGACGGAAGTGATTGAACCCTCTTAAGGACACTCAGGGGGTGTCAAATTGTCCCGGCGGGTCTAAAAATTCGGATCCCCTAACTACTTACGGATCCCCAAACAGGCGCTTAAGCCTCCAATTTTCTAAGCCCTAAAGGGTACCCAAGATATCTAAAAGTCCCCGATTTTTAGAGCTTGGGACACTTATCGGGTTCCACCCTATCTGTTTAGTTGAAAACCGGGGCCGCCCACCCCACGGGTCTGCTGAGGATCCGCTAAACTTAAATGGGGCCCCAAATTTCTCGTCTTCGCTCGCCTAAATCGGCCTCTAACGGGCCTCTCATGAGAGATACATAAAATTTTAAATTTTCATCAGCAGTCGGTCTGTCAGGGCATGATTCTGGTCCTGCCCCGACCGCCTGCTGCTCTTCGTTCTCGAGATATCGGCAAAAATGTGCCGATATCCCTATGAGCAAACGGCACCCTGAGCGCTGTTACAATTCTTGCTAAAACTTTTGGCCGCACCGACCAGCGGGCAATTTTGTTGCCTGTGTCGCTTTTTGGCACCCTTCGGCCAGAGATCGCTGTGTATGTTGTTTTTATTTATATCGAGCGGCAGTCTGTGTTTCTCTTTGTACCAAGCAACAGTGGCCACTAAGTGTCGGAGTCGGCGACTTTGATCAGCTTTTGCGTTTGATTAGTGATGTCTACGTATATGTTGTTGTGTTATATATATGGCAGTGGTCAAATTTGAAATTTAAATTTTCAGGACAGGGCGAGGAGCAAAGTAGGCGGCAGTCAAAAGATGGGGGGGGGGGGTTCCAGTCGCTATAAAAGGAAACTGTACCATTTGAAATTGGGACCAGTCGAGCGGCTCAGTTTTAAAATTTGACGTTTGTCGGCGGTTGTCGCCGTAGTTTTTCCTTTCTATTTTTCGTTTCCCTTGCTTTCGTTTGTTTCGTGCCCGGGTGGACTCTTCGACTGCAGACGCGTGGAAGAGGCCCGCCCGAGGCTTTTCACGAGTTTCGAATTTTCTTGCTTAAGTCTAGGACCAGGGGCAGCCCTTGCGGGTGCTGGGGTGTCTGTCGGATGCCCCTAGCTCCCGTAAGCGCCGCACCCACGCTGCAGAGATTAAAGTGAATTTTGGGGCGAAATTATAATCAAAAAGGGGATACCTCCCTGCTCGACTGGTTCCCCGCCCGCTGGGTTGTGTTCATCGTGGACACCCAGTGGGTGTATCGTTTAGTAGTGTTTTGTTTAGTCTCAAGTTTGGCGTGGAAAATCCTTTTTCAGAACTTTTTGAAGTCGCAACTTTGGATTTGGAATAAATCCTGCGTGACAAAATTTCAGGGGGTTACGTGTAGCTCGGGTGGACTCTTCGACCTGCAGACGCGTGGAAGGATCCGCCCGAGACAGTTCACAGATTCTTCAAATTTTTCGCTTAAGCCTAGGAACAGGGGCAGCCCTTGTGGGTGCTGTGGTGTCCGTTGGATACCTCGCGCTCTGGCAAGTGCTGTGTCCGCGCTTCTGCGATTGAGCAAGGCTGCATAAAATTTCGGCAGGATTAGAATGGTGACAGAATGTGACATGTTCAACGCGAGGATTGATCTAGGACTAAGGCTTTAACACCAAAACTTTGGGCTGATGGTTCCGCGCTTCAAAAAGAGCCCAATTGGAGCTCACTAGATATCCTTTCGTTATCCAAAAGAAGTCGTACAGCAAAATTGGGAATCAAATTTCTTGCTACTTTCAAGTAATCCGCGCGTGTACATTGCGTCCAGGGAAGGTCTTGGCGTTTTACAGTGTAAATAATTACCTCGTAGTGCGCACCCGATTGGGTGGTATTTTCATTTTGTTCTTGTTTATATGTTCTTGTCAGAAAAGGGAAAACCAAAGAGTAAACGGTTGACGTGTGTACTTTCATAGGCGGATTAGTCTGGTTTTAACTCACTGCGTTTCATTTCCAAAAAATATACAAACGACCATCGCTGTTTAGCACATGCTTTCCGTCCTTTCCCCGCGCCGCCTCCCCATGATACCTGCGGCCACTGTGCCACTGTACCTCCGACCCACCCGCGCTCTGCATCCAGGGGTTTACTGCAGCTAGACATACCGGTGGACCCACCCAAATCAATTCCAGTGACTCCTCAACGTTGAGAATTATCTAATCAAGGTACAACGATCCCAACTTCGCGTATTCAGACCCAAGGGTTAAGGAATAACCCTTCGGCTTATCCAAGCCTTTCGGAAATGGGTCCTGCTGCCAGGGAAATTTTGGTCCTGGTATAGGACATGGGACACAATAACAGAATGTGAGGGAATGACGGGTCAGCCTTATTACCTGTGAGCAGGCTTAAGGGATGACCCTCCCTCAGGGGGACCTCCATACCATTAGACACGTGGGCCAATATAGGGGCCAGGCCGAACACCCTGGTAAACCCGCCGAGCAGCCTGCTAAGCTAAGCGGTTTCCCTCGGTCATACCTGGGTCCACCGGGAAATCGTGTAAGCCGGGGTTGTCCGGGCACCACAGGGAAAATTGAGAGTGGTGCAGCTGGGATCCCTTAGGGCCAGAACTGGTCCTAGTACATAAATAAAAGTGGGGGCTACGCTGTGAGCCGTCAATAAGTTTTAGGGATGAGCGAGTCCAAATTAATCGTCGTCGGACCTCTCGCAAGGGTAAACTGCCAATGGGGGTATGGTTACGTGGTGTAGTCAATGGTGGTTCGTACCTGGACCATGCGAATTTACTTGTCGAACGGTTTGTCTTGCAAAATACGATTGGAACGTTTGTGCTTGCAGGCACACATGTTTATTGATTATAGCCAGTTCACGTGGTCCGAGGGTTTTGGTGTGGCCGTTTTACTTCACCGAACAAGAACATTTTGGTTTGTCCGTCTAGCACGGCTGGACCTGAGATTTTGAATTGAGGCCGTAAAATGTAAATGCTGCCCTGGACCCCGTGAGCTGGAACTAAAACTCATCGAGTGAATTGGAGACCAAAGAGCAGTGTTAGAAATGGAGTGGGCCTAAGCTGCTCCGATGAGGCCCTCAATTGGTGGTCGTACCGTGGTTTGGTAGCGAAGCCGGTTAATGACAGTAGATGTAAAATAGGGGTTCTGCCCCCTCCCCCTCAATATATGAGGGGGGTAATTAATCATCTTGTTTATAAATAATTAGGGTTATTTAAGGGTGACAACAGGCTTATTTAAGGGTGACACTAGGGTGATTTAAGGGTGACACTAGGGTGATTTAAGGGTGACACTAGGGTGATTTAAGGGTGACAGTAGGGTGATTTAAGAGTGACACTAGGGTGATTAAAGGGTGAGTGCATTGACCTAAGCTACTTCTAAATTTGCAGCTGCAAAGCAGTAATCAATGTCTGCTATTATCTAGCATTCCAACGCAACAGTTATAAGTCAACACATTGCTACAGCCTATAACTTAATATATAAAGTCAAACAGTACATAAACCCTCCATTTTTGTGTAAACGTCTTGATTCGTATTAAAGCTGTCAAAAATTTATTCATTCCATATTCGAAGAAACAAGTTTGTTGAAGATATTTGTAAATTCTGCAACTCTGAAGTCTTCAACGTCAAACATTGTAGTTGGACTAATAGGCTCGGTCATTGGTAAATAAATTCCAACTTAATTCGACATACGACCTATATCCATTATCTCTGGTTCATCGAGAGATTGTGTGGTACATTGTGGCTGAATCGCAATTGATGCGTCGACAGCTGGAGCTGAAAGTTGAGGGTGAATGCACGATTTTGGCACATGTTGACTTCCAGTTGGTAAAAACGATACAGGATTGCGCGATGTGAGAGATTGTGTGGTACATTGTGGCTGAATCGCAATTGATGCGTCGACAGCTGGAGCTGAAAGTTGAGGCTGAAGGCACGATGTTGGTACATGTTGACTTCCAGTTGGTAAAAACGATACAGGATTGCGCGATGTGAGAGATTGTGTGGTACATTGTGGCTGAATCGCAATTGATGCGCCGACAGCTGGAGCTGAAAGTTGAGGCTGAAGGCACGATGTTGGCACATGTTAACTTCCAGTTGGTAAAAACGATACAGGATTGCGCGATGTGAGAGATTGTGTGGTACATTGTGGCTGAATCGCAATTGATGCGTCGACAGCTGGAGCTGAAAGTTGAGGGTGCAGGCACGATGTTGGCACATGTTGACTTCCAGTTGGTAAAAACGATACAGGATTGCGCGATGTGAGAGATTGTGTGGTACATTGTGGCTGAATCGCAATTGATGCATCGACAGCTGGAGCTGAAAGTTGAGGCTGAGGTGTTGACATCATCTTATCATAGTTCAGAGTATAAGAAGAAGCTGTAGGATACATCGATGAAGCACCACAGCTGTCTACCTTGTGCTTGGTAAGGTGCTGAACCAGTAGTCTCTCAATACTTTGTTTTTGTTGGTATAACGTATCCAGTTGTTTTGTATGCCAGTTACACACCTGTACAGTTTTATCATACAGTGTGTACAAGCTTTTGCACTCAGCATCAAGTCTTGTGGTGGCATATATGTTTTGTAGGTTAACAAGCGGATGTTGACGTCGTCGGTGTGACCTAAGATTATCGCGACGATTAAAGTCTCGACCACATTCCCAGCACTTATGATAACAGTTATTATGTATGGTGTTGTTATGACGATCAAATGCTTGTTTTCTTCTAAAGTTTGCATTACAGTCATGACATTTGTACTCCATGGTTCCCGAGGTACAGCCTAAACACGTAGTAATCTATTTTTTCGCTTATAGTCTAAAAGATCTATTTCGTCTTTGAGAATTAAACAGGTTACCACAGTATTTCCCTCCAACACCAGTACCAGTACATCCCCATATTCGCCCCTTTTCGTAAGTCCGACTGGTTTATTGAATTGGTGTATCTTTTCAATTTGATTTTCTCTATTCTCTCCATAAACTTTCTGCTGATTTAAGTAGGTTTTTCCTAAAAAAATAGTTTCTCTTATATAGTCTTTATAATTACTACGTAGCAAACTTTTATTAGGTTTTCTGTGGTTACTCGTGTGATTTATTACAAGATGGTTAGCTATTTTAATATAGTTTTGCCGAACTTTTACTGAAGGCATTCTGAAAACCTTGTCGAAAACCTTTACAACATTAATACTTTGAATAAAGTCGTACTTTAACTCGTTGGGTGACAAATAAGTACATACGTTCTGGTTTCGTAATTTCTAACTCTACACAAGCTGCAACAACATCTTTGTAACAAAATCGGTTTTGTCTCAAGCAACCAGTTGTTTTATGAAGAGCTGGATAAGGTAGTCTATATACACAGCCTTGACATCTGACAGAATATAGTCGTTGTAGAAATTGAATAACTCGATCGGCTTGTGTTTGCAAAAAACAGTGCAAATGTCGAGTAATACAGTGTTCGATTTTTAAATGACTGCAAAATTGATGGCCAGTTTGGTATTCAGCGTTGCAAACATCACATCTGCGCATCATACTGTACGAAATTGTTAAGCAGCGTCAATATTTTATTCAATCGTCACCGTTACTAGTAATAGCACAGCCCGTGCAAACCGCTTAACATATAATCTTGAGACTATGTTTGTTGTCATAGGTTCCGATCCTTATCAGAAGTCTAGGTAAAGAAAGGCCCTCCAGTACTCCAATAGTAAATCACTAAATTCAATACATATTGCAGCGCAGCATTGTTGCACGTCATCTTTAGAGAATGTATCAGCAGCAGCACACCCGTCGTTTTGCCTGTGTGCTTTATCTGACAGTCCGTATTTGCAAGCGTCACATCTGTCGATATATTGCTGTGCTAAGGCTTTTATAACAACTGTAACATTCGAACAAATTTCAATGTACTGTTCATAATTCGCATCACGCTGTAGTCTTAAATGTTTACTAAAGTTTGCAGCATTATGATAATATGCCTTGCAAATAATGCACTTCATGAAAAATTGAGAACATAAATCGTAAAATAATTCTACAATAATTTTATAGTTCCTTACTTGCAAACGAGAGCAAACAGACCGAACGCACATATAATTAAGTACATTGCAGATTACAAAATAGTATCTCGTTGTCTCAGTGGAAACGGAACAACCAGTCTTAAATTTAAGCTATCTCGAATTAAAGCTTCTTGATGCTGTATACATCAATCTAATTCACGCACAAGATATCCCATGATAAATAGCAGCATCATTTTCAAACCATTTCAAGCCATGTTGAGGCATAAATCTATTAATATACCGTTAACAGTGGCAAGGTCAGAAATGACTACATATGGCGACGTGCCCTAATTTGGTCTCGAATACCGGTTGACCCTATATCAACTCTGTCAACGCCCTACAGAAACCTCATGAGTAGCTCTATTCACATACCAAATTTGATAGGTTCCGAGGGCAGGGTCCACAGCTGGCCTGCCTCTAAAGCCGCGAAGAATCCTTCTTTGGAGGAACGGATCTCCACTACAGCTTCAGGGTCCCAAACACCGCAGGGGTGGTTACCCCCCCCGCCGGCATGTATGATAGCTCAATCAGCATTAAATCCGCTTGCGATTTTATTGTTTCTCCAAAAGTTAGTTCATAGGCCCTTGACGTTCATAGGTCATTTTGTCCGTGACTGTTTATAAAGTAAAAAAATATGTGAAAATTCAAAAGAAAATTTTGTTTTAACATTGCAGCAAAGATTTCAATATTCAATGCTGGAAAGCAACTACGAACCAACGTGTTGGTAAGGGTGTCGCCTTAACTCCTCCATGATGACAAGTAACCATGGCTATTTAAAATGACAAAGTACTACTAATATTTTGGAATTTAAAAAATCGTAAAATTTCTAAACATCTTCAACTTTTAAGCATTGTTATTCTACGTCTGATTTTTCAGAACGTGTAAACTTCTTGTTAACAGATCTCGCAGTAAAAAGCACATAAACGGTCAGCGCATCAAATTAAACACTTTTCAACAAAATTGTTTTTGAAATTCGCTTACAGATTACATTTCGGCTTCTAATTAGAAGTCATTGAAAAACATACAGTATATCAAACATTAAAATCGTAGTCTCAATACAATTACAGCACTTTAATATATAAGGGGTTTACAAGTTTCTACAAGACTAGAAAATAAGCACTTATTCCGAAATCCGAGCTATAATGAGACATAATATTAAAGTTAAAAAATTTTTAGGCGCAACGTAGCAGACCAATAAATTAACATAAGTCTGAATATGTGAGCTAGCCGAGTAGGCTTTCAGGCAGTAATTATTTATCAAATTAAACCAGTGGTCATTTATGTGACATATACACTGTAACAACGTGATATTGACTCTTGTAAAAGAAAAGGGTTTTCCGAGAAAATAGAAACTGTGTTATAGACATTGCATTATGGTAGCCATACATTCTTGTAGGGTTAAACCCTTCTCGTTGTTTAATGGTCTATGTCGAATTTTACATTTGTTTTTACACAATTGTAATTAGAATGTTAAATTTACATTGTGTACACATTGATATGTAGAATTATACGTTTAGCTGCATACATCTTATTCAACATAAGAGCGCGTATTACCAACTACTGTTGTCACCTTGTCGCACTGTATCTTTGTGACTCGACTAAACCAATAACGAGCAGATGAATTATGACGAACGTATTTCATTTGATGGGTTTTAACGTGTCATTGTAGCTTCCAGTTTGATCTACACTACTTTATTTGCTATTTACATACAAAGATGAATATGGATATATTTACTACACTCAACTTCATTATTGATATATATGTGCGACTAAAGTTAGGGTGTATCCAGTAACAATCCTATTTTGTAATTTGAAAAACTTTCTAATGGAACACGTTTTTTCATAATGAATACCTGTGAAATAGTGTTCATGAACACAGTGCAACCAAACTGAAAACAAGAGATTTTGTGTTCACGAACATTTGGTTAAAATTGATCGGTTTTTCACCAAATTGGAAAGTTCTAAAATTACAGGCTGATGTTTTCTTGGATTGGATTTGATTTTGTTAATTTTTGGCGAGTGAAAACCAGTCGAAATCAGAGCTTTGTTAATTAAAAAGGTTTTTGAAATTACAAAGTAGGATGGTTGGTGGATATAAATAAGTTTACTCGTGCATTATAGCTTAGGTCTGTTATATTTGCAGCTCATGGTTTCTTTTACAATTTGGTTGTGATTTATATAAAGATAGGGAATTAATGATTAGAATTACACGTAGTAGGGTCATAAAGGTTGTAACAATATAAACCACAATCATGTATTGGTGAGGTTTCATGTTTACACATTACTGCAATGGTCCACGGGGATAATCCCCAGCCCAGCGTAAAGCCAGACTACCCCATCGCCGTAGGGGCCGCTCCACGATAGCTGTGCAGATCAGCAACGGGTTTTTTTGTTTTTTTGTTTACAAATTACACAAATACAATATATCATTACGGTACAAATCAAATTCAATAGGATACATAAATGCAAAGTAATGTACAGCATGATCTAATGAATATCCTTCATTCATTTTCTTCGTTATTATTTTCATTGCCTTGATGACCGATGCACGTTGCTGCAGCAGTTGAGACAATTTTACTTGATATCCCGATTTTCCATCGATATAGTCGCCTGTTCTTTCACATTCTCGATGAAATTCGTCCACCTTGAATTGCCAGTAGGCAATTTCGCGTTGTAGATATACATTGCGAGCATAGTCCACCAAATTCGAACGTGAATTACCCATATGTCGCTTTGACAATATTGATGCTAACATACTGCCGTCGCAAAACTTTATCCTGGTCGTACGTTGACAGGTGCTTGATGAAGCGTGCACCCATATAATAGTTACTGAAAGTGTATCCACGATAAATTCCGACTGCTCGTACCAGTATAAGCCCGTGCTGATATTCTATCGATAAGTTGTTGAACAAATGATCAAACACGTCGAATAAATAAACCATACGCGAACTCCAATCAGTATCAGGTGGTTTGAGGCGAATGTTGAAGTGTAGGTTTGATGACGATCTATTTATTCAATCTATATCGTAACCCTTTGCAGCGTTCCACTTTTCCGTTGATCCGTTCGTCCAGTCGTCGAAACGCAGAGGTTTATTTTGATGTGCACAATTTATATTTAACAATAGCAATACAGTTTCGGATATAACAACTAAAAATAGCACAACATATAATCCAATAATACGTTTATCATCCATGATTCATTTCAGTGTACCTTTACTCCTTTTAAGACATTTTGTTCCAGAACACTTCCCTGTTTGCACTAATGTTGAGTTCATTCATTCATTCATTTGAGTTAAATTCACCCATCGCGAAAACTATTATAGCTTGTTCCAACACTTTAGTGAAATCAATGGAAAGCCGAATTTGACCATCTACTGGGTTCGAAAGGTAATTACAATCACTACTGTGATCTCTGCTTAGATCAACACAAATTATTTGATACCCTGCGTTTTTCCTAAAAGCAACTTCACTCAAACCAAGATTATCAGCCCTGTAATTTAGCGCGTAAAGCGTATTGTAGAATAATCTCATATTATTAGATGCTTTGCATGGTAAAGGAACATTACATGGATAGCGATCGTCATTCATAAACAGCGTAAAACTGTCCATATCTGGTAAACTAAACTTAAATAAATTTAGTTTAGGTGCACCAGCATAGGCCTCCTGCGATATTCCCCAAATGTATATACGACGAGGTAGAGTTCCTTCAAAAATTGTCCAATCCACATTTTGCAACCCTTTGTTTACAGACAGTGTTTGAACTTTATACCTTATAGCAGGAAACTTAGCAGTTAAAAGTTTGTTGTGATGTTCTAATGCTTGCTTGCTCAATTTTGATTTCGATATATACAACCTAAAGTCATTTATACGAACAAGGTATTTTTCTTCCGCATTATGCTGAAGAATCAGTGATGGCACACTCCGTATAAACTCAAACTCGAGCCTACATTTCGGGGGTAGATATCTTGGTATTAAATTAACATCAGTAATAATTGGAAAATAGAGTTCACATTTTTAATATGCCATGACCACTGCGTTTCTGTAAATGAATCCATCACTTTCAAAATCGTCGAAAGCATAATACTCATCTTGTTTGTAAATACTTCCTTGTAAATACTAATTTCCTTGCTCTACACTCATGTGCAACATGTTAAGCACATATATCATCCGAGGGTAATGCTTTTGATTGAATGTTATTGGCTCTCCATTAATTTTCATTTCAACCGTGGAAAACAGAGCATATCCAAACATATTACAGGGTGCTATTTTTTTAGCCAAATCCTTTATTTCATTTCCATCCCCCCTCAATACTTGAAAATCAATGTATGCAAATATTTGAGATAAATCGATTACATCAAATGAACTTTCACTAATTTTAAACCGTAATGTATCATCTATATCTGAGCTTTGCAGCGCTGTTTCACAAGCAATTTCGATTAGTTGCGTAGACACGATCGACTGTTGAGCAGGGTACTGGCCTCCAGACCAGTCCAGCTTTTCGATTCCGCGCACGCTCATTTTCGTTTGCTATACTTTCGTGTTTTTTTCCTAACTTTACCCTTTTTAAGAACTCTCTTTTTACGTCTAGGATTCTTAGATACCGATTTCAGCGACATAGCTCGTGGCAGCTTTGGCCCAGCAAAACGCAGCGGTACAGCCATTATGAAGTGTTATTTTTAGGAAATAATTCTTTTTAAGGATTTTCTACGAGAACCACATTCGTATAACCATTTTACCATTTTCAAAAACTTAACAGGATTAAAATTTATATCTACAATGTCAAATTCTAAAACTTTAAATACACAATTGTTTAAACCTAGAGTAACAGTATTCTTAACCCCAGAATTTGACAGAACATGCAGTATGGGTTTAAATTTACCATTAACTGTACGATTGCGAACAAAGGAACTGAGAATAAACATATGTTTGTTGGAAAAAAGATTAAAAGTTTTCGAACCTTGGTGTTTGCCATTTGTCAAGTGTGCCTGCTGAAATCCAAACATATTTTGAATTTCGGGTGATAACTTTATTTCAGCATTATCAAAACAATATACACTAACGCGATCACAGCAATTATCATATGTAAACTGTATACTTGTACTAAATGAATTGAAAAATGACAGCAAACTATCTCTTGTATAATATCCAGCTTCAACAGTAAATCGTTTCCATGAATTATTATTAAAGTATTCAATTTGACTGCTACTAATGTTTATGTATTTTGGTGGCAATTCAATATCCAAAACTTTAACTTGGGTTGCACAAAACGCTGTTGGAAACTCCACAACTGAGTCATTCAAATCACAAACTACAACAACCTCCATAGTTATATTAATACATTCATTAATCCTTTTTAAGAATATTATACAATTTTAGTATACATTGATTGAAGTTGGTTATACTTTTACATCCAGTTACAATTGCACTTCCATTATAAAACACAAGTGCAGTACAGGTTCCTATCCTCAGTTGCAGGCTGTTGTGTAACTCAGGCTCATACATTACTTTATATTTGTTCCTCAACTCCTCATAAAGCACAGGTAAACTGAAATTTACATTCAACCACATTACACCTGCAACGTTTCTGACATTAATGGGCAACTCACTCGAACATTTATAACCTAGCTTTCTCAAAGTGCTGGCGACAATAGATAAAATAGAAGCTGCCTCCGATTTAGACTTAACACCAACTAAAACAATTTTTCCACTACGAAATAACAACGCTGTACCACGGGGTTTAAATTTCCATATACCACCATTAAAACGAGCAGCATTATATACAAAATTATCAATACACAAAGAATATAAATCAATGTTATATTTCAAATTTGAGGTTATTGTCATATTAGTTATTTGCTCCACTGTCATACTCAGTTATCAGCTTCATCTCGAACGTCCATCCACAAACGTCCCAAATAGTTACATCCAATCCATTGATCCATATCACGATTCGCATCGTCGAAAATACTGATACCAATACCCCAGTACCGATCCCATGCAGACGCTTCAGCAATTATAGCGTCCCCAGTGGCGTGAAGTGCTGCTTGTACTTTAGGTGATTGTTCATACTTTGCCTTGACTCACCGCTTCATGACCTTGTTAGCGTTTCCATGAGCCAGCCATTGTTGTAGATCAAAGTTTTTGATTTGCCAGCTTAGCTTCTTTTGATGTGAAGGTCTGAAAGCAGCCATGATTGCAGCATACGTTTCTTCATCGTTGAAATATCGAGCTTTCTCGCTTTGATAATATTGTTCGACACAGTTGTATTTAACACCGTTGACCACAATGCGAGAAATGTTGAAGTTGCTGAAGACGCTCCATCCAGATCGAAATAAAACAAGCTTTTTGCCCGTAGTACTTGTACAATATTTAGTGTGTTCCATAATGAGAGCGAATAATTAAAATGCGTATGTACTCTATGAAAGAAAACATAAACTGACTATAAAATTGAAGATACACGGCTTAACTATACTTTTTAGAAAGGCGTTCTCGACGGTGATTGGCTAATATAACCTCTTCGACGTCATTCTCCCCCTCCCAAATGCTGTTATTGGCACTCCTGCTAATAGTGTTTGAAATTTATCTGAATCCAGTGGGGAGGGGGTGAAAAGTTGATGTCAGATACAAAATATTTCACTAAATCAAATATATTAGAACCTACAGTACCATCTGCATATATAATTTGATTGTTATCGTTTAAGTTTAAGTTTTTAATGCTGCTGAGCATTAATTTCGCTTTGCTTCTTAAATTTTTCGGAAACATTTGTGACAGATCTGGCTTTTCTATACTTTCATAAGTAACAACGTCGTTTTTCACAGGTTTAATGTCGTGTTTAGCGGTTCCTTGTTTCATTGCATCCAACCAACTAACTGGAACTACTGCCATTTTACGCGCCATAATGCTTAACAAAATATTTCGTCAGTTGTCTTACTATACTTGGTTTAAGCAACCTTTTCTTTTTATGAATAGTTATTTTTTTGTTTGCAATCCTTTTAAGAATTTTATTATTTTTATCCATGTTGTACGCGGTTTCAGCAAATGCCTTTATTAGTGACACATTTGCCAGTTTAATAACAGCAGATATCATTTGAGATAATGAGTTGTTGAGAAAATGTAACGCTGCAACATTTTGATCAACAGCCATTTTTTACTAAAGCACACACACTAAACCCTTTTTAATAATATACAAACATTTGTTCGTCGTCATGAAAAATGCATTCTCTTACTCTCAAAACATTTTATGTAGCTGATTTTAAATCTAAGAACAAATGCCCATATGACTTTTGGATAGCTTGTTGAAATGCGCTTAGTAGAAATCCTGGTTTAGATGGCCACATTTGCCTTCCTAATGTATAAATCATTGATTGGTCTCTAAAATTTGGAAATAAAACCATATATTGTGCGTTACGTGTTATAGTTCGCATATATTTTCCTTCATGATATAAATTTTGTGTAACAAAAATTGTGCTGAGGTTGTTATGTCGCATTTTCGAAAACGCTGCCGCTAATTTTTTATCATTTGCAGCTTCAATCATTAAATCGTCTAAAACACAGAGTGTGTGCCCGCCTGAAGATACAGGAAATTCTGTAGGTAAACCTTCACATAGTTCCAGATTAGGTATTTCTGCAATCATGCGAGTATAAATATCTTGATAAATACTGTAACAGTATACAATTTTGTTTACTGATTGGTCAAAAATACCATGTTTCAGCAATCGATATATCCATTGGGTTTTTCCACTACCTGTTTGACCACTCACAACACATGTGAAGGGTAGTTCCAAAGGTAACAGTACCGTGGTTGAACCTTGTACATTAAGATGACAAACTGGAGTATTTTGTTGTGGCTCACAATTTTTCTTATGTCTGTGCAAATGTTGTCGAGAAGTATAGCCACGTTTACAATTGACACACTTGTAATCCATAGTTAAGTAAAGTAGCAACCTATTCCTTTTTAAGAATATTAGTGCTACATTTGTGGTCTCAGACTACGTTTGTATTCCTGTATTGTAGCGCTATGCCTACGTTTGTACCCCCTACGGGTAGGTTTGTAGCTGTATTTGCTAGCCCTATGGGTACGTTTGTACCCATATTTTGTACCCCTACGAACAGGTTTGTACCCCTATTTTGTACCCCTACGGGTACGTTTGTACCCATATTTTGTACCCCTAGGGGAACGTTTGTACCCCTACGGGAACGTTTGTACCCCTATATTGTACCCCTGCGGGTACGTTAGTACCCATATTTTGTACCCCTACGGGAACGTTTGTACCCCTACGGGTACGTTTGTGCCCATATTTTGTACCCTTATGCGTACATTTCTATGTCACTAGGTACCCCAACGGATACAAGTGTAACCCTATTTTGTATCCTTGGAGGTACTCCATTTTGGTACTACTGTACAACTCACATCTCTGTAAGTCTAAACGGGTCTAAGATCACGTTCATGAACCCACGAATTCATTGAATTGGGATATCCAAACCATTTTACTAAATATTCAGTTCCACTTTTTGTTTTGCGTTTCCATAGAATTTTCTCAATTTTGTATGTATCATCCACAATTTTTACATTTTGAAGTTTTTCAGCATAAAATCTTCCCAAAATTTTTTCATTACTGGCATCCATTAATTCATAAACTGGTGGATCATAAGGAAATTGTTGATCTATTGTAAATATTTCGCGTGACCAAAGCTGGTTAAACCCCAGTTCAAATGGCAACCGCTCCTTCGACACTCTAACGATATCACCGATGTTATATTTATACCTAACCTCAAAATTTTTAGCAGAAAATAATTTTTTCCGTATATCATCTTCATTTTTTGTAGTAACATTCGAAGGAGTAAAACCGTATTTGTTTTCGGTACTGTTGTATGCATGAAGAATTTGTGGTAAAACATCAATGTATCTGTATGAATTTTTGTGTGTCAGGTATTTATAGATTTTACTCTTGAGACTCCGTATAAACCTTTAGGCAATAGAAGCTTTTGTCTCTTAGTTTTGAGCAGTGTACACGTTAATATTTTTGGTTTTACAATAGTTGTAAACTAAATTATTGACAAATTCCTTACCTTTATCAGTTTGAAAGTTCTGGGGGTATTGCTGTCGAGGACCTGTTTCAGGGCAGCTAATATGGTGGAAGCTGTTTTTGTTTCTGTTGGGATCACCCAAGCAAATTTTGTAAAGCAGTCTATAATTACAAGTAAATATTTATAGCCATCATTGTATTTTGGTAAATTTGACATATCAGCTAAATCGGCCTGATACAAATCACCGATACCTTTAACAACAGTTCGACGTCGTCTAAATTTAAGACGTCGCGGCTTGTGCAATGTATATGTTTCTTGACCTTTCAACCATTCATTCACATCGTTATAATTAGCGTGTACCCCACGCTGAAGGGCTTCTTTAAGCAACTTAGGAGCTGTTGAAAATCCTGCGGCATTAGTTGCATCATAGTAGATATCTTTCAAGAGTTTTTCCATGTTTACTAGTTAAAATAATAATTCCTTTTAAGACTGTCAGCTCAGTAACTTTTGTTCAGATAAACGTTCAAAACTTGAGACAACACATATAAATCATTTATTAATCACACATGTCATTAAGTAATGCAAGAAGTTGATCATCAGATATAGATATAGAATCAGTAACATCACTAAATTCATCAATACAATAATGTCCATAAGCATAAGAACTAATGCCGCCATCCAAGATATATCTTTTATCATCATAAGCAGATAGACTTGTTTTGTTTAGTGAAACAGTATGCAATATATGTTTATTCGATCGAATAAGATTCATGATATGACGAGAACTTGTTTTCGAAAATAAAGCATTCAAATTATTTTGATGTATTGGTTGTTTTTTCACAACACATTTCTTAACACCTTTAGCACGTTTCTTTTCAGTACCACCACATTTAATACTGTACATTTTAGAACGGTTGCGGTAATAGCTGGTGATGAGCTTTTTGTTGATGAGATTGTTGTTGCTCAATTTGTTGACCATAATCGATAATACGACGTTGACGCTTAGCACCGGGCTCGCCGAAATCATTCGATTGAGTTGAAACATTAACGGGTTGCTGCTGATGTTGTTTGCTGATAGATTGACCATAATCGATAACATGACTTTTGGTGCCAAGTGCACCAAAATCCATCGATTGAGTTGAATGTGTAGTTAAATGACGATGTAGGTTATCTTTGCGTGTAAATAGTCGATCACAAAGATGACAGCCAAACGGTGTAGTATGATGTACTGACCGCTGATGACGCACCATGTGATCATGACGAGTAAATAAGCGTTTACAAATGTCACAGATAAAAGCCATTGTTATTTAGGTTAATATTTGGTTCCTTTTAAAAGTTATTAAAAACGATAATACTCAACGTTCAGTTTAGATTTGATGTTAGTATACAATTCGTCAGTAAATGCAACGTCAAGCTTTCTACACATCATCTTTACATCGTGTTCGCAATAGCACCTGTCATCCATGCATCCACCTACCATTAAATGTCCACCTTGGCCAGGTAAATCTTCTTTGCACGCATAACAATTATCAATATAATGTTGTCCCAATGTTGACATAATAGTCTTAACTTGTTGATCCATCAAATGTTGTTTAGCAACTTTAAAGGATAAAGCGTCGTTGCACATTTGATATACTTTGTTCTTGAGCCGCATAACACCAAATCCAATTGATCGTTTGAGCGCATCCCAGAATTGTTCATCCATTACGCAATCACTAACAGTACAATTTGTTAAATCTATATTATCATATATTTTATTAGCCCAATAATTTAATTCATCATCTTTCGTAAAATCAATATCCATAGTATCCTCAATAGAATCCATTACTATTAATCTGAAATACAATATATAGCAAAAATCATAATTACGACAAATATCAGTGGTCAGTTGCATTTATACAAGCGTGAAAAAAGCAATCTACAAATAGATGTAACACCAAGAAACGATACTTGAAATATATGCTGCTACACACAAACGTAATAGGTAAGTTTGGGTAGAAAGCATTAGGATATGAGCAAAGGTTTTATAAAACCACACATTAAATATAACTGAACCACACATTGATACATAATTGTAGGATTATTGTGTGTAAAACCCATATCAATAATAAACCTATATGAGAAAAAAATTGACAGAGTTTCTACTTATAGTGCTCGACCCCGTTACCTCTGGTGGGGCGGAAATCGAGCGAACTCAGAAAAACAACCAAACTCTAAGAAAGAAAACGCAAACTGATTGTAAAATTGAAGAAACACGTGTTTATATAGCTTTTCGGCAAGGATATATCCTTACAGCTTATATGCTTACACGTACGCAAAACCTAGCGGTGGTAGGGATATATAATTACCCCTCAATACACACATTATATAATATGGGAAGTAGCCCAACTACAATGTTTGACGTTGAAGACTTCAGAGTTGCAGAATTTACAAATATCTTCAACAAACTTGTTTCTTCGAATATGGAATGAATAAATTTTTGACAGCTTTAATACGAATCAAGACGTTTACACAGAAATGGAGGGTTTTATGTACTGTTTGACTTTATATATTAAGTTATAGGCTGTAGCAATGTGTTGACTTATAACTGTTGCGTTGGAATGCTAGATAATAGCAGACATTGATTACTGCTTTGCAGCTGCAAATTTAGAAGTAGCTTAGGTCAATGCACTCACCCTTTAATCACCCTAGTGTCACCCTTAAATCACCCTACTGTCACCCTTAAATCACCCTAGTGTCACCCTTAAATCACCCTAGTGTCACCCTTAAATCACCCTAGTGTCACCCTTAAATAAGCCTGTTGTCACCCTTAAATAACCCTAATTATTTATAAACAAGATGATTAATTACCCCCCTCATATATTGAGGGGGAGGGGGGCAGAACCCCCATTTTACATCTACTAATGACATTATTGTTTTAGGAGGCAGATATTTACTGAATTTTGCGACCGAAGTAGTTAGTGAGTTAAAATTGTTATACATTCCATCGTATTCACATCACTGATAGTGACTTCAGCATTATCCAGCAGTACCATTCGATACGGATGGTATTTTATTGATCAACGTGGAACTATTCGTCAACTAAATGTTCAGTTGGACTACCGTTGACATTATTACGCTATTCGAACGTTCGTGTAGTTATTCTTGGATATCGAATATATCGCCATCTGTTTGAGCGCTGACATTCGGCGACCAACAGCTCAACCGACTGATCGTCCGAGCCATTCGAAGTAATAAAGCGACGAATCTACATCGGCCCGGTCATACGTTCGTAACCGGAACGCGTGGGACATTTTGACATCGTGGTGCGACTGCCTTCCATTGGGTCTCAACGGATCGACGTGTAGGGAGCGACATTATACGATTCTGCCGCTAGAGACATTACGGAACATTCTGCCAATTGAAGCCATGGTCAGTATTTGTGAAGTTTTATAACTATGTTTTAATTATTACAATGTTATTTATGTAACTGCTTCACTTACATGAAGTAATTGTTACTCATTGGAAGGTTGATAAAAGTACATTCTATTTTCATCGCCTTATCTCGCACGTACCTCCAGGACAGTTGGAAGCCTTTCACATTTAACTGTTTAATAGGAAGTCCGATCTCTTACCGTAATTAGCAGTACATTAAGTTCCACTGGGATTTGCTGTCGAGGTTTGACTAATTTCTGAAGCCAGAGAGCGTCAAGGTCGTGACCCTCTCGACATACTTATTAGCATCAAGACCCATTAGACCAAGGTTTTGGTGACTTGCCTTTGATGGTTTAGGTGCCGTGTTAGAACGGAATAACAGGGAAATCTCTTGAGAGTATTTCGGAGTTATTAAGCAGGTATAGGTGATAATATTGCCACTCGGCTGCAGGCAATAGAGTCAGTTGAGCGGAGCGAAAACTTCACACCGGCAGACATATACCTAAGGAATAAGTACAAGAGGATTCTAGAGAGCTGAACTTCTGCTCAACAGTAGAGGATTCCGCGGTAAAGTAAACACATATAGCAAATTATATATCATATCATCCGTACCCACGTCAGTCTGGGACCACGGACGCCAAACAAACTAAAACAAATAGGAATTGATAATCAAAGTCGGAATCAAAATGTCGTTACCAGCGAGCGCAAATAGAACGCCACAAAGCAGCGCAGCGGGAACAACAAATGTAGGAAGTGGCCCCGCCACTACGGCTGGTAGTACAAATGGACCAGGTCCTATCGTTTCGGGAGACCCTCTAGTTGCAATTCTGCAGGAGTTGACGCAACGAACAAACGACGGCTCCCATCATTCAAGTACGGGATATCCCACCATTTTCAGGAGTCGATGGACAGGACTTTGAAGCCTGGTTGGCTACATATGACAACCTGACCGATGCAAACGGGTGGACGCTGGACCAGAAATTGATCTGCTTTCCAACTGTTCTGAAGGGGGAAGCCCTCAAAATATACGAAAGCTTCCCTGACTGTCAAAAGCAAACTTACGAGGCTCTCTGCTATAATATGGGCTTCATGTATTCGTCATCGCAACGCGACGAGGACGCTTTAATAACGCTACGCATGCGAGTGCAAGGGGAACGTGAATCGGTTGCACTGTACGGACTTGACTTGCAAAACCTCGTGGACAAAGCGTCCCCGGAGGTCGAGGGTGAACAACGCGTGACAAGGACTACGACGGGAACTTAAATCTGGCGTAATAGGAAAGACATACCCGTCTTTTAAACACATGATGGACAAGCTCAAATATAAGGAGGACGCTATCCTAGCTTCTCAGAAAGAGGTGATAGGGATACCGGTTCGCAAAAGCAGCCAGTCCAAAACAGTAAACTGCATGTCACAGGCAGGTGAGAATACCCAACTAGTAGATCAAATCCGCGAAGCTCTAGATGAGAATAAGCGCACTGCAGCCAGTAGCGACGAAACGATCGCTCGGCTTATTGACCTGCTAGATAAGCGCACCGAACAACACCAGCTGAACCCGATGATGCAGAATAGTGTGACCCCGGCAGCCGGCGCTAATGCTATTCCTGCAGCACCCGTAGGCAACCAGTGCTTTCGATGCGGATTCGTAGGACATTTTTCACGGGAATGCCCGTACTACCGATAGCACAAGCTGAACAGGCCACGCATCCACTAAGCACGCGAACTAATAGACAACACAATCTTGATCTCGCGCTAAGAAAGATATTTTCCAAAGGCCCTACTGAAGAAAAGGTTGAGCCCTTAACACTGCAGGGATTGTCCAACGAGGAACGATTAATATTATTGGGACCGGACTCCGAATTCGCACCCACGATTATAACCTTGGGACCTGGGAAGGTGCCCCGCTATTCATTCATACCCCCTCGCCTACGCCCAGGAAGAGAGCAAGTACTCGATAGGGCCTTATTTTATCGAAGAGTCATAGCTGTGTCGGAGCGGATTTGCCATGCCCACCAATTGCTCCTGGCCCGAGCGGCTGGAACGGCCCCACTGGAGCGACGGCGGGACGCTGCCGTTGTGTCCGGGCTGTTAGGGTTCGCATCGCCGTTCTTACATACTATGGCAGGGATACATGTCTAGCAGTAGCATGGTGAGACACCTCGAAGGCTTATTGGAGCTAGTTGCCCGGGTGTTAAACTCAATGATTATTACCGAAGCCATTACTGAAATATACCGTTCTCAGATTCCTATCCTTCAGACATGCCAGGCGTGCGAGGGACAACACAACACCAATTTTATGCCCACCAGCGGTTGCACTTTTGTCACCTATCACGGCGAGTGGGACTATACGGGGAATTTGTCTGCCGAATATGGCATCGTCCGACGCAACGGGACTGTTACCATCCAACCAAGTCGCAAATATGGGTTGCATACAGTTTCTGAGCTGACCGCATACAGGGAAGCTAACTTAGAATGGTTAGAAACGGTGACCAGTGCACCGTATTTGCTGGACCATCTCGTTACTGAATATGGCGAATCCGGTCCCATTGCACCGGTGCTGTCAATCGACCACATCGTATATGCAGTAATGGCGAATGCTATTTTTAAGCAAGTAGGTAGCGTGCAGAAACGCGAAGAACTGCTGTATCTGAGACTATTATGGCTGCGCCAGCCCGCGCAAAACATTTGGCAAAATGATCCGAACGACGACATGGACGCAGGCTCAATTGTCAACCAGGACGCGGACATAACATTCATCGACGAGGAGGAGCTCGAGAGCGAGTTGAGTACAGCGCCCAGTGACGTGAGCGAGGACGAGTTTAACATCTCCGCTATTGCAACGCTCGACTTGGACGACGTGGTTTCCGAACTCGACTCACCCCCGGGCAATGACGATTTCAAAGACGGACCGTATGTTGACGCAACTGAGGATGGCCAAGCAATACTGACCAGGTCGGTACGGCCCTTCTCGAACAGACTAAGCCGACGGTATGCAGCAGCTGCAGAATTGTGGAACCGAGCAACTAGGTTCGTGGGACTAGTGTTTTTTCTGCTCATCCTCCAACAACTAGGGCAAACTCAGGCCATCACCACGCCATTTTCGGACCAGGTAGCACGCCTGGGAGCCATGGTCAACCAACAAGTGGGGACCCTAATCGAATCACAGGGTCTGGTAATAACAGCCGCGCGATCCACTTTTCTACCGATCGTTTTGCGATTGTCCCTGGATGGGTTACAACCAAGTAGACAAGCAACCGGGATGGCCTGGTGTGTTTACACCCCCAGGGGTAAACCATGCCTGGGAAACTGCTGTCCCAACCCGAATTGTACTACCATGCCGGAACTACAACGTAAAATTTAAGAGTTGGAGCGAGAATTAAGGAGCATATATCAAGGTGTATTAGACACGAGCTATTACATGGCTCTAATGCGCGAATATTGCGAAGCGAACGTTCATTTCTGTGAAGAGCCTAGGGCTAGGAAGAAAAGGTTTCTCGCTGCCGTAGCCGGAGCTGCTGGCGTAGTTACAGGATTCTTAGGAGTATAGGTAGCGTTTACCAATGCAGTGCATCTAAAGGACTTAAATAAGCAGGTGATAGCACTGTCCAAAGAAATGCGAAACACTTATAGTGTGGCCCAAGGCAACTCGCCAGCGATTCTGAAATTAACACGCGCTAATGAGGAACTGTACTCATTCCTACATCATGAGATGCAGGAAGTGGCTGGCATGATCGAACAGGTTAGGTGCCAGGAAATGCAAATATTTCGGCACATGAGTTTAGCTTATCACCCTCAGGCAAATAGTGAAATTGAAAGATTTAATAGGACACTATTATACTTATTACGAGTGAATGTACCACAGGATGATCACTACTCATGGGATGTATCCCTACCATTTTGCATAATGGCCTATAATTCTTCGGTACACACATCGACAAAATACCCACCCTTTCTGCTAATGCATGGATTTTATCCTAGGTTGCCCGGAGAATATGACACGCAAAGTGCAGCCACTGGATACACAGGAGCACATTCCTATAGGGCCAATGCGCAGCGCTGGATGGCTTCTACTAGGGAGCGTGCATACCAATCAATGAAAGTCGCCCAAGAATTAAACCGACTAAGATACGATAGACGGACTCGCGAACCACGCTATCATACAGGAGAATTAGTTTGGGTTTATAGGCACGAAACCACTCTAGGAATATCTAGAAAGCTCACGCCTCGATGGTGCGGACCATACGAAATATTAGGGATCACCCCGCCGTGCATGCGCGTACGAATGTATTTTAATCCAGAAGGTATGGTGCATGTCGTACATATTAATAGAACTAAGCCCTGTTTCAGGGCATTAGGACTCCAGCAGCCAACGTAGATGATTGGTTAGGTCAGGTACACGCTTCTATATTAGAAGAAGGTTTCCGAATGAACCTACACAACGAATTATCGCTGATAGGGTTTTTATCACGGAAATAGAACCTGTAGATGAGGCAGCACTACGCACAGTAAGAACAGCAGGCAGTGACAGTTCTGATACGGAAAGTATAGAAATGGGTGACCCTAACGATCCTAATTTATACCGCCGGACCTATGCTGAAATTGAGGCCGATAAAGCAGCAATGGAACATGTTGAGTATCGAACGGACGATTATGAACCTCAAAATCCAAGGACGGTCAGGAATCGGATCCCACTAACCGATCCGGATAGGCAGATGGAACCATCGTGGCCACCAATATCGCAGGAACAGGTTACTAGGCAGGAGGCCTTTTCATACATACCAGAACCTGGTGGCCGAGATACACAGGTAGAATATGGACAACATACAGTGCCAGTGACCACGATGGAAAGAATAGTGGCTACCAGTGAGGAAGTTCCGTTCGGCGTACCGACTGTTGGTGTTGGAATACTCGAGGTACAATATTTCTACCCAGCGGACATCACGCTATCCACCACCGCCACGCGGAGCTTCAGGAGGAATCGTAGTACCAGGACCATACACCTCAGGGGATCTACGCTACGCAATTATGCTTGCCGCGTAGGACCACCCATTATTTCAATCGCGACCAGCTGAGCATATTACGGCATCGCGACTACCAGTACCAACTGGAAACGTCCACTCAAACAGCATCCAGGGATTATTCCACCATGCGTCCCTATAGCGCTTCACCAGTAGCCGCTGACAGGCCTATGTCTCCTCATCCATCGGGTTTTTCGGGAGGCACCCATGACTCAGCCACCTCTAAGGTCACCGATGTCCAGTTACTTGACGGAAACCTCCGGAGATGACACGACAATAGACGTAAGAGCAGCTGAAGCGGACGACGAGTTGGCTAGCCAAACCTCGCAGGAGCCATCTTCAGCCGAGCGACATGGCCAGGCAGGACTAGGAACATCAAGCAGTGGTTCTAGGACGCCTACCACACAGCCGGGAGCCTCCGACTCATTTAGTGAATTCACACTTGCAAGTTCAAGCAGCAAAACACCCACACCTCGAAGAGGAACTGGGCGGGCAGTGACACTAAGTACCCCTCGCCGCACCCGAGCACCGCCAAGTGACCCAAGGAGCACGCGAGAACCGCTGGACGAGCGGGGAAAAGCCCTTGTCGGACGGGCCACCCAACGGAAACAAATCGTATCGGCACGAGGCGGTTCAACTATTCAGTTTACCAGCACCGAACAACGGGACAATCCACAGTGACCATTA
>JASANE010011074.1:0-37511 GCA_030248225.1 Trileptium ribeirensis
ATGTACGAGGACATCCTCACACGTGGAGTGACGGCATCTCGATCCTTCTAGAATGTTTTACGGATTTCAAAGACTGATGTCATGACTATTCTAGAAGATTCTTTGATTATATTTAAAGACGGTTGCTTACCACAACTTGAGTTACTGTTTAGTTACTGCAGAAGTACTGTTTCATTACTGTTCAGTTTACTGTTTCTTATTGTCTCGATTCAACGTTTCTTGTACTGTCTTGTTTACTACGTTTTGTTCGCTTACTTCTGTTGGCTATCAATAAACTTTGTTTTCTACAACTCAACATGGATCTACGCCTCTGGGATACAACAGAAGCTTTCTGGCGCAATGAGTAGGATCTTGTTCAATACTACGATCGACTGCCACATAGTCAACGGATTGATCAAGATCGAAGTCATCGCATCATGGCCGAATTAAAGGACCTGAAGGTACTCATGCAGCAACAACTTCAGCAACAACAAGAAATGATGCTGAAGATGGAGCAACAACAGAAGGACGATCAGGCAAGATTCGAAAGTATACTTGGGAAGATCACGTCAGGTACGACTTTAACTTCTACTTCAACGGTCACCTCGGCGACTCCGAACTTCCCTCCTTTTGATTCAACCTCTGAACTTTGGACCGATTATTACTCTAGGTTCTGCACCTTCCTGGGCGCTCATTCTGTTTCGGACAATAAGAAAGCCCAAGTATTTCTTACGAACCAATCAGCCACTACGTACAAGCTATTGGTTAATCTCGCTGCTCGAAAGACCCCTCCTACTGATATCAACGGACTGACTATTAACGAAATAGTCGCCTTCATGAAAGATCAGTTCGATCCAAAACGTTTCATCGTCCGGGAACGATTCAAGTTTTGGAGCGATATGCAGCTCAAACCCGGCGAAACAATTCAGGAAATGGCGGCGCGCATTCGCTAAGACGCTGCAAAGTGCGACTTTGCGTCTATTAAGGACCCCAGGACGAGGCATTGCGCACTCGCTTCATTTGCTCTATCAACAATGAAGCCGTTCTCAAGATCCTTTTCAAGATCAAAGACGACGAACTGAAATCGCAACTGAAACGGAAGATGCCGCTAAAGTCGCCAAAGAAACCGTCTACGGCTCCAAGCCAAAGCCGGTAAATAAGGTGAAGCAGCATCACAAGGCCCATGCAATGAAATCCTCAGAGAATTTTAGTGATTCGGGCAAGACAAAGGTAACCTGCTACCGCTGCGGTCAACCGAACTACAAGGCAAACGATTCCCGATTCAAAGAGGCTAAGTGCAACCATTGCAATCTCAAGGGCCATTTGGAGAAGGTCTGCCGCAAAAAGAAGCTTTCCACATCAAAGGCAAGCAAAAATTCCGTGAAAAAAATTGAATTCATCAACTCAGTCCAGGAATCCCACGACAATATGACAAAGCTTGAAGTACCACTAGAGATTGATGGCAAACAGTGCGTGCTTGAGCTGGATACTGCCACTACAGGTAATTTCGTATCCATTAACTACTGGCATAGGTTGGGACGGCCGAAGTTAGATAATCCCTGCTGCCGCTATGAGACCGCCAGCAAACATGATTTGCCACTGAAAGGCACTTTCGTTAGGAATACTCGTTGCCAAGGGTCAGAGTTTGGTTGTGACGTTCGATTTACGGTAACCGACATTCCTGACTTGAACCTGTTGGGACGAGAGGCAACCAAACAGTTGGGAATCTTCGTGGATAAGGCATTGGACAATGCAATTTTTTGCAACGAAATGTTTAGTCACCTCAAGCCTGACATTAAGCTACGAGACCAATGCAAAGAACTCTGCGAAGAACTCCCGAACCTTTGGAAGTTAGAACTGGGATGCCTTAAAGACTTTGAACTAGAAGTCGAATTCAAGCGACAATCCCGCCCGATTTTCTGCAAAGCAAGACCGGTCCCTTTTGCCATCCAAGACGATTTGGAGAAAACGTACGAAAGCGGCATTGCTAAAGGAATTTGGTAGCCAGCCGATTCAGTTCAATAAATACGGCACGCCAGTCGTTCCCGTTCGCAAGGCACTCCGTCCAGGTGAGACTAAGCGTGCATTGCGTGTTTCTGGTGATTATTCTGTCAGTATAAACCGGCAGTTAAAAGACCATCGATACCCGCTACCTCTTCCGGAGGATCCCATGCGTAAACTTGGAGGTGGATACGGGTTTACAAAGATTGATCTGGCGGATGCGTATAACCAGATCAAACTAGGCCCAAGAAGTCAAAGGAAACTTGCTCTCAATACACACAAAGGTGTGCTTTTTCAAAAACGACTGCCGTTTGGCATCAAGTCCGCTCCAGGTTACTTTCAGCAAACCATTGATCAGCTTACACAAGATCTACCTTGTATTGCTGTCTATCTGGATGACATTCTGGTCAGTGGTAAAGATGCTAATGATCATCTGCGGAATCTCCGACGATTGCTTCAGAGTCTAGATAATAAAGGACTCCGCTGCCGACTGGAAAAATGTCAGTTTCCGCAACCGTGGGTTGAATATCTTGGACACTTACTGTCGAAAGAAGGAGTCGCCAAGGGACCAAAGTTCGACGATCTCCTCAAATTACCGGCACCACAAGACGTGTCTAGTCTGAGAGCATTCTTGGGCTCGGTACATGTTTACGCTAAGTTCCTTCCTACCAACCTGGCAACAATTTTCGAACCACTGTTCCGTCTTACAAAGAAGAAGACGTCCTGGAAATGGGACGCACAACAACAACCTTCAATCCATCGCAAAAGCAACTTCTTTCCTCTGAAAGCAACTTGTTTCCTCTGAAAACGTGCTGGTTCATTATAACGAATCAATACCATTAGGAGTTGCCTGCGATGCTTCCAACGTTGGAATTGGTGCAGTATTATTTCACCGCTATCCAGATGGAAGCGAGCGGCCAATTTGCTACGTCTCAAAAATTCTTAATGAATCCCAGAAGAACTACAGTCAGATTCAGAAGGAAGCACTGGCTATTATCTTGGGTTAAAGAAATTTTACCAATACCTTTATGGATGGAAATTTACGTTGGTCACAAATCATCGACCACTTATTGCCATGTTTGGGCCCGTAAAAGAAACACCGATTCTCGCCGCAAACAGATTGGCACGTTGGGCTCTCATGTTGGGACAATTTGATTACCAAATTGAATTCCGCAAAACAGCTGATCATGCAAATGCTGATGTCCTGGGTCGTCAACCTGCGACTGACGATTTCCAGTTCGACAGGGAGGAAAGCGAAAACGATGCAGCTATGGTCTGTGCCATTCAAAACATCAGTAACAAAGTCACTCCTGCCGACAAACATTCACTGGCCCGCGAATCGGCGAAATCCAGTGATTTCGGTAGTGCTTCGATTCACGCGTGAAGGATGGCCGCCAAAGAAGAACGACGAAGGCATGGAAATGCAACGTTACAGTATGTTGGCTGATTCACTATCTATTGTTAACGGTTGCTTAGTACTTGGCTCCAGAGAAGTGATCCCTGCCAATCTTCGCCGCGATGTCTTGGAATTGTTGCACCTGGGACACT
Source organism: Trileptium ribeirensis (assembly GCA_030248225.1). NCBI lineage: Eukaryota > Metazoa > Nematoda > Enoplea > Enoplida > Thoracostomopsidae > Trileptium > Trileptium ribeirensis. The sequence continues at coordinate 3,529 of JASANE010011074.1, forward strand.
TTGGCATGCAGCGCATAAAGCAGCTTGCACGTACGGCTGTCTACTGGCCAAATATTGATGATGACATCGACGCAACCTGCCGCACTTGCACCAGCTGTGGGGAGCACCAAAACAAACCACCAAAACCGGAAATTCATCCATGAATGCTACCAGAAAAACCATGGAGCCGTTTGCATCTTGGTCACGCTATTAATCTCCTGGGTACTAATTGGATGGTTTTATGGACGCATATTCAAAATATCCCTGTATTCATACAAGTCAGGAGGTCACGGTAAAGGCAACGATTGATCTACTGAAACAGGACTTTGTTCATTTCGGATATCCTCATACATTGGTCACGGACAATGCATCAGCATTCATGTCGGAAGAATTCCAGGCATGGTGCAAAGAACGAGGAATTACTCATCTTACAGGTGCTCCGTATCATCCTGCTACGAACGGATCCGCAGAACGACTCGTCTAGACTTTCAAGCAAGCTTTACGGAAATCAAGTATTCCTCCGAGAAAAGCCTTGCAAGAGTTCCTGATGTAATATCGTCGCACTCCTAACTCCAGCGGATATTCCCCCAGTGAGTTACTCAATTCGAGACAAATTCGGACGAAAATCGACACCCTGCTTCCGTCCCCAGCTTACATTGCTCAAGGTAAGCAAGCCAAAGAAGCTAGCAAATCCCAATTTCAAACTGTTGCAAAAGTAGACCTGCTTATAAAGTCGGTGATCCGGTCTGTGCTCTGTACTTTGGACCCCATCACGACAAGCAGCTACGTTGGGTGCCCGCTGTAGCCACACAGAGAAAAGGCACCCGTACTATTAACGTCCGTGTTTATCCACGAGGACCCATCTGGCGGCGACACGTCGAACAACTGCAGCCAAGGCACGTTTCTCAAGATGAAGACGAACCTGGCGCAGATGTCGATTCAACAGGTGCCACAAATACTGCGGATAATGATCCGTTGAAAATCGCCGAGGTACTTCAGGCAGGAGGAGAAGAAACTATCGACGATGCGTCCAGTTCCGGCGGTCAGCAACTACGGCGTTCAAAGCGGACAACAAAGAGGCGTCCGCCTAAACACTACCCGCCGTCAAGGTAAACCTTCGGCTAGGCGGGGAGGTGTTACGGATTTGCTTCGCCAGAACATTTTGGAATTACATTCGATCCTGTTCTGGAAGCTCCTATGATGTACGAGGACATCCTCACACGTGGAGTGACGGCATCTCGATCCTTCTAGAATGTTCTACGGATTTCGAAGACTGATGTCATGATTATTCTAGAAGATACTTTGATTATATTTAAAGACGGTTGCTTACCACAACTTGAGTTACTGTTTAGTTACTGCTGAAGTATTGTTTCATTACTGTTCAGATTACTGTTGCTTATTGTCTCGATTCAACGTTACTTGTATTGTCTTGTTTACTACGTTTTGTTCACTTACTTCTGTTGGCTTTCAATAAACGTTTGTTTTCTACAACTCAACGTGTATCTACGCCTCTGCGAATACAACAATAATGAACCTCTGTGCCTTGTAGGCGTTTATGTAGTAAACGTATGGAGTACACATCCTAATGGGCAACGAATTCCACTAGCTATGCTATATTGTACTAGGACCAGTTCTGGCCCTAAGGGATCCCAGCTGCACCACTCTCGGTGTTCACGGTGGTGCCCGGACAACCCCGGCTTACACGATTCCCCGGTGGACTCTGGTCAGACCGACAGGAACCGCTTAGCTTAGCAGGCTGCCGGCGGGTTTACCAGGGTGTTCGGCCTGGCCCCTATAGTGGCCCACGTATCTAGTGGCATGGAGGTCCCCCAGAGGGAGGGTCATCCCTTAAGCCTGCTCACAGGTAATAAGGCTGACCCGTTATTCCCTCACAGTTCACTGGGGTTTCTGAACCTAGGGCCTAAGGAAATCCTCCCACCGGTAAGGCTTCTTTACCTTAAAGGGTTGCACAGGCTTAATGATTTCCAAAAAAATCTCAGGCCCCGGGATGGCAGTATTTGGGTTGAGGTTACCTGGGTTAGATGAAGGAGTGGTGAATGGGGCTTAGCCTTTCATCAGTAATTGAATATCTTGAGGGGACGGGTTGACCAAGATTTGTTCCAGAAACCGAGCGAAAGAAACGAAAGAAAACGCGGGAGCGTGCGGGTGTCACCCTATTAGTTTATTTAACTGTGGCGGCCAACTGCGAATTTACTCGGATATGAGCGTCTAATGGGGTTTACTAAATCGCTTAGAATAAGTTCACACTTCAACCGTTTACTTTTTTGTATTAAAATTTCCCTTTTTGGCACTCCACAAACATTGCCCAATCGGGCACACTCGATCATAACAGCACAACAGTATACTGCAAGATAATTGTGGTACAAAAGCGGGTCCAACACTTGGCCCGTAACGCAATAAATTTCCAAAATTTCCACCCTGAACCTAAAGTCATCTTCCAACACTTTTAAAGAGTTAGTGCGATCCCTTACGTTACCGATTTAGGTTGGGATGACGAAATGTCATTCTGTGGGCGCCATTGGGCCCTTTTAGAAACGCGGAACCCTCTACCCCAAAATTTTACTAGATGAAACTTAGGCTTGATTTCGCTCCCCGTTAGTAACGTGCTCCTCGCGGCACTCCAACTACCCTCACACATTTCTTTGTTTAAAAACACCTCCAACACTTTCTAGGAAATTTTCTTTTGCTTGAACTCGCTTGACTTAACTAATAAGGCGCGGCCCAGCACTTGTGGGAGCGCGGGGCATCCGCTGGAGGCCACAGCACCCACAAGGGCTGCCCTTTAGTGCTTAGGCCTACGCGAGAAAACTTTCTGAAGTGCTTAAAGTGAAATCTCTGGGTGGGCCTCTTCCACGCGTCCGCTGTGTGAAGAGTCCATCCAGGTGAGTCCCGAATGCGGTACACTCGTTGATCCTACGAAATTTGTAAAAATGAAAATTCCACCGTCGGCTAAACGGGTACGTGTCACTCGCCTATTTCAAAATATGAAATTTTGCAAAAATGCCTACATACGTCCACCGAGCCCTTGCAAAACATCACCCGGCGGACGGGGAACCAGTCGAAGGCCCTTGCACTCCCTCTTCCCCTTTTTCTCCAGAATTTGGACCCCGTTTTTTTACTCACTTCTGTCCCGAACTCAGCCCCTCTGCCCCCAGCGCGGGCGCAGCACTTACGGGTGCGCGAGGCATCCTTTGGACGCAACAGCATCCGCAAGGGCTGCCCCTGATCCTATGCTCGATCAGAACATCTAAAATGCTAGTCAAAACTGGGGGCGCACCCCACACGCGTCCGCTGTGCAGAGCACTTCCCCAGGCAAGCAAAAACCAAAATTCAAAAATAAAAGCACAAGAAAAACCTAACCAACAAGAGAAGCCGCGGCGACAACCGCCGTCAGCATCTAGGCTAAAACCCCGACTGGCTCCAACTTAAAAGGGTACGGTCTCCTTTTATAGTGGTTGTCTTCCCCCTTTTTCACTGCGGCATCCCTAGAAGCGAAAATTTCAAATACTGTATTATATATATTGAAAAATAAAAATAAACATAAAGCAGCATTGGCAAACAACAACAGCGGCATAAACACATTGCTTTCGCCCTGCTATGTTAACTTAGCCCCTAGTGGGCTGGCAACAACAACAACACGACGGCCAGCAGCTATACGTGGCCGAGACTCGCCAAGAAAACAAAACCGCCCGCTGGTCGGTGCGGCAGAAATTTCGGGGATAAATATAACGGCGCTCAGGGCGAAGTTTTCTCATAGGGATATCGGCACATTTTTGCCGATATCTCCGGATCTAAAAACAGTAGGCGGCCGGGGGCAGGACCAGAATCATGCCCTGGCGGGCCGGCTACTGACGAGAATTTAATATTTAATGTATCTCCCACGAGAGGCCCGCTAGAGGCCGATTTAGGCGCCCAGAAAGTAAAATTTTGGGGTCGCATTTAAGTTTAGAGGATCCTGAGCGGACCCGAGGGGGTGGACGGCCCCGGTCTTCGGCTGAACAGTTAGGGTGGAGCCCAACAAGTGTCCCGGGGTCCAAAAATTTGGGAGTTTAGATTATTCTGGATGTCCTTTTAGGCTTATAAAATTGTAGGCTTAAGCGCCTGTTCGGGGGTCCATAAGTATTTAGGGGATCCGAATTTTTTGACCCGCCGGGGCGATTTGACACCCCAGTAGTGTCCTTAAGATAGTTCAGTCACCCCCGTTCCCCAAAAATTTGTAGGAAATCCAAAAATTGAATTTTCGCATCGCACCCTGAAAATAGTATCTTCGAAACATCGTGCTCCAAAACTCTCACTATTCCAGCTTTCCAAGGCCAGAATTCGGTTCGGCCCACCTCTAAAATGCTTGAGTCGTCCTAAAACTCTCTGTTCCTACAACATAAATATACATGTACCGAATATACGTAACGCGTACCAACCCAACGCACAGCAGCTATTAACAACGATAATCGTCCGGCGTGTGTGCTGGGATCAGGCTCAGGGCAACCGTTTTCGAACCGTCCCAAAATCCTATGATTTCTGCTGGTCCCTGGCCCCTCCGAACACACACCCGTGCGCACAACAGGTTTTATACAAAACGGCGATGTACAAATTACATTATCAACCAATTTTTTGCGAGGATCGGCCGGACACCCCTAATAGTGATCTTTTCTTTCAAGTTTGGTGCCAAAATCACCCCGGACACCTTCGGGCGGTGGAGTGTGACCATACAAATACAGTACAAACGAAATACAATTGTTTATTTTTATAACGACAGTAATGACATTATACAACTATCATTTCATTAGAAGGCCACAATCCACCGGTATCCGGCCGTCCGTTTCACTTGTTCCCTTATAAAATTCAGGGCGATGCATACTCTTTACAAATATTGAAATTCGGGCTGTTACATATTACACTCAGCTGCAAAATAAGAATCAATATTAAATATGTGTTCCTGGCGTCGTCGAAGGCACCGTGTCCATCAATATCATTCTGAACCCTCCCTGGACTATGCCAATCCTCCGTCCTAATAGAAGCTGACCCCGCCACTACAAATGGTGTGCATTGCCAAGAGCTTGCTTTGCATTAACGAAAACGTGCACTGAAACCATAGAGCCGCAAGAGGTGTTGCTCCGTTCCTTCAGTAATTTCGCAAACGATCAACTAATAAACAACACACATGTAAATATTCGTCACAATATAAACTTCGCAAACCAACGCGTCGTAATTTGCGCCAGCGTTAATTGGTAGGATTGTGTACTATAGAACTTAATTATAAACCCAACCCATATGGAATGGTAATACGATTGTTAACACCTTTTAACTGGGCAGCTTTAGTTCGGGTCCTCAAGCTCAGCGCTTAGACGATCTAAACCTCTTTGGATTTTGTACTTTTTTCTGCCTTTAAGCCACGAGAATAGATGCTTTATCTTCCAGGGGCAATAATAAAGTCTTACATGCTGATAAGGGGAAAGTTTGATTACCATCCTGAGGTTCGTACGCTCAGGACGCCACAGGTAGCCTGATCCTCCCTGAGCCTCCGATTCCCCATGCGCCCATGGAGCGCGGAAAGTTTTGGCAAAAATGAGTAAAAATTGGTTGAAATAAGAAAAATTGGAGGTAAATTGGCAAAAGCAGGGAAGATTTATAAAATGAGTGTCAAAAAATTTTGAAAATTTGAGTTCAAAAGAATTTCAAAATTCTAGTCCAATGAAGATCTCCTATTCCCTCCCTCCCTGACACCTTGACCCTCCTATTTCTATGGCGACGACCTGCTCCCGTCGCTCCCGCGATTCCTCTAGTTAATTCGGAGGTCGCCCAAGTATGGGCCAAAGTAACCCTGAGGGGCGGAAATAAAATGCAGGCCATGTTTTTCACGATATACTAAGCCTGAGCCTTAGTCTTAGCCTAAGGTAAGGTTCTTATATGAGATATACACTAAGATTAAGCGTAAGCCTAAGTCATTTAGTTTTGAACTACATAAAACGGCCAATCTTTTTTAAAACTACAATGAATAAACTATGTTCCTACCTTGCCCATTTTGGCTTGAACCGGCTAATATTGCATAGCTAACTACTGTACGCAAAGTTGAAAATTAATCATATTGGCAATGTTTATGGTTTATATTGTGTTAATAAACACAAACTCCTTGATGTGGGCTTAGTGGTAGGTTCTTAAGATTGAATGGGTTTAGGAAGTAGCAGCTGACAAATTTAGCCGTGGTGGGACTGGAACCCGCGACCTTCCACCTTTCCGCAAGCAGACGATGTGCCTAATGAACTATCCTTTCACGACTTCGCGGCACTTACAAAGCTGCTATATTCGACTTCGTGGCGACTTGTTAAGGCTTATCAATGGCCTGTATTTATATATTCATTATATCATACACATTCAATATATTTTTATTTCATCAGTTGAGCAGGGATGAGGTTCGAACCACACGGTCTTCCGTTTGGTTCACAATCAACCACTCTGCCGATTGAGCAATTTCTGCCCTACTTCCCGGCATTTGCAAAGCTGCTACTTTCATCATCCATCCGATTTTTGCTAGGGCCTGCCACTGACCATTAATTTTATGCACTATACATCGTACATATTCAACATGTTGTATTTTGTAAGGAGGTAAACCGCGGTTAAGCCGTGAGCCGTTTAGCAAGCATATGTCGGGGGAGGGACACAGTTGTGATTCGCGGTCCTGCAAGGCGGTAATGGAACCCAACTTTCCTCTAATAACTCCATGTAATATTTGGATATTTTGATTTGCTCTAGCTGTGAGTATGAGTGCCTGATGACGAAAGGGTGGAGAGCAGCCGGCTAAATGTGTTTGGTGTGCGATGCAAACTTACAGCTTTCAAGCTTTGGATTCGCAAGTACACGCTGTACCAACTTGACTCTTCGTGCCCTTCTTTATATCATGTATAAAGTTGCTATATTCGATAAATTTTGGCGATCAAAGCGTGAGCAGAATATTCTTTCGGGCAGGCACTAACAATACAAACCTTACAGGGTGTTTTGGTAAATGAGGTAGGTATATAGTGCCAAGGAAAAGTTTTAAAAAGATTTAGTTTTTATAGATTATTACTCTGTTTTCTTGTCATGTTATTGAACAGGTTTCGGGTTTTAAATTTAAGATTGACTAAGAAATGTAAAGCCAAATATGTTTAGTCGTAGCTTATCGGAATGTATTAAGACTTGTTTAAAGATGTCGGTCTTGAGATGTCGGATGTTTTGCAAAAAAAGAAGTTAGGTTATTCAAATCATCGCCATAAAATCATTCGAATTATGTTAGTGTGCTTTGTCATAAATTTGTCTTTACGTTGAATAATAAATTTTAAGACGTACAAAAAACTACATTATTCGATTGGAAAGGTAAAATCACCTCTTATATTTATGTGGTTAAAGTTTGACTATTGAACACTAGAAATGATGTTGTGCTGCTGTTTTGGTTACAAAAATTTCTTTACGGATTTTTAAAATATACATATAAATTTTGGTATCTTCATTGAATAACAATGCTTTAAGTGGTCAATGCTTATCTGTGAGAAATAACATTTTAATTTGCTTTATAAAGCAGCATAAATATGTTGAAGTTTAGGTTGGTCAATCAATAGTTTACTTATTACTATAAGGTGGTAAATCGGCGAGTATTCAGCGAGAGGTATGGCTGCGAAGAGCGACGTTTATAGTATACGTTTCTGGCGTCTTTTCCACATGACCAAAATTCTACTTCGGGGTTTTGAGTTGGGCCTTCCAGCTCCAACCTGGGGGAATTGTCCAACTTACCTGGCACGTCAAAGGGTTTATTTATAATTACTTATTTAGTGTTCTTCAAATATTTAGAACATTTTATTGTTGTTTTCGTTCCATATTTATGAATTAAGCCCTGAACATGTGTATTTCTGCAGCCTGTGATCACTACTTAGGATATTGTCATAAATAGTTGAAATATACGATGTGTATATATCTATAATATTGAGTTTTGTTATAACCGTTTTTTGCTATTACGATCATTTTTGGTGTCCTGAAAATACCTGAGGGGGGTCGGCGCTGGGGGTTGACCCCCTGAGGGAGCCCCCAAGAATACAGTGTATTGGTGACATACTTTCAAATGAATCACTCAATCGGTTTCACTATCCTTGGAAACCTTTATGGTCACGGGTGTAACAACTTATGACATTAGATTGAAAACCCACGAAATATTGCATGGCCCTAGTGGGCTGGTGGTCCCAAAGCTAAAGTACCATGACTACCTCGGTCACATGAACGTTCGCATAAATCGCTCCATTATCTTCAACATCTTCGAAAAATTTTATAAGAGCAGCCGCAACAGAATATAGCAGTAGTTTGAAAATCACGAAATTCTGCATGATTTTGGAGGTTTGCCATGGATACAGTTGTAGCGTCCCAAAGTGTACATCGATCACAGCTACGTGAAAATGAATCACTCTATGGTTTCCTAGAAAACCTCTATAATTGCAGGTGCAATAAATGCAGCACTAGATTGAAAATCACCAAGCCATGCATAGTTCTCAAGCGGGAAGTTCCAGGGATACAATGCAGGGAGTAACCGGAATTTCGGTTCCGGCGAAAATAGTGTTCCTATTGCGGTTCCGGAAAGGGCAAAAACCATACCGGAACCGGAATTCCGGTTTAAAAATTTTGTTTGAAATTTTCCACATTTTTGCTTCATCTGTGATCCAAACATATGTAATATATATATTATACAATGATCAAGCTCCAATACAACCAAGCAAAAGAAGATTAACTAAGCAATTTGCCGCGTGAAACGTAAGTAGGGCACATAATTTCAGTAGGAATTTTTCATAATAACCTGCAGGAGTTTGTTAACAAATCAAAGCATGTAGCAGCTATTTTGCACATTCAGGAGTCTGCAGGGTATGATCGAATTAAACCGTTCCAACTCGGTAACAGAGTATGGCTTACGTAGAAGTACTTAGCGTATGCTTGGCTAACATAAATTGCGTCATGCAAAAGCCAGTGCGCTTGCAAACTTTGTAAATCAATCTACTTTGAAGTAAAGTAACTTTATCTGTAACGCAGCCAGAAACTGCGTCCTTGACAATGACCTGTATTTATTGAAACTGTGCGAGCAGCATTACAGCTTATCTAATTTATAGCATTCTGATTAGAACGTTATCATCATTATCATCTAACTGACTAGAAGTGTTTGTCCAACGCTAGTCTAAACAGTGTCTCTGACCGCTGATCAGAAAATTACCTTCTGTTATTTTGTCTTAGAACCATATAAACCAATAATTTCAAGTTTCCTACAGAACAACATGTAACAAACGTATGAGTAGTAAAGGGAGTCGACCGGAGTCAGAGCGAAAGTGTTTATCCTACGCTCCATGCGTTGTAGGCACATTCAATTTGACGCAGTATACGCAGTATATATTGATCGATAAATAAACATTATTAGCTTCCTCAGTCTCTTTAAAGTTTCAGAAAGGCAATAATGCCATCGCAATACATGAGGTTTAATGTAAAAAAGTTATTTTTAATCCATTTTAAATCCACTATACCTTCATTTCTTCCTTTATCTGTTTTACAATATATAAATTTCAGAGACCAGGTTCCGGATCCGCTTTAAATGGACGGTTCTGGTTGCTGGTTCCGGTTCCGGTTATTCCCTGATACAATAGTATTCCAAAAGTGCCCATTAGTCACAGATGCGTTCAAATGAATTATTCTATCTTTTGGAGCATCTTTTAAAACTGTTATAATAGCAGATGCAACAATAAAAGGTACATTTGTCAGATACGTTTAAATGAATTACTCCCTCGTTTTAAACATTCTCTAAAATCTTTATAATAACATATGCAATAAAATATAGCATAAGATTAAAAATCACGACATTATACATGGTTCTGGAGAAAGAGTCCCAGGGATTAGAGTACATCCGTCACAGACACTTTCAAATGAATCAATCACTATCGTTTTCAGCATCCTTGAGCGAGTAGAGCTTTCTCAAATAGCGTTTATTGGGAAAATTTTTTCCATCTGTTCGTCTCATCACTCTTCGCTAGATAAATATTTTCTTATTATGCTTACCGATATGCTTACCGATGTCCCAAATCGGTAAGTTAGATAAACAAGCACAGTTGTTGAGATGTTACGTTCCGAAATGGGATCATTGCCAACCCATTATGTTGGCTCGTAATGGTCGATTGCGTTGTCAACTGCAATGAAAATACACAGCGACAGCGACAAAAAGATCAGTTTTGCAGCGCCTGCGAGTCATGGAGACGCCGTTTAAAAATAGGCGTGGTCGGAGAAGAGACTACAGTTTCCGGCAGATTATTCCAAATATTGATGGCTCGTTGAGAAAAGAAGTTAAGTCGGACATTTAGGCGTGGAGTTTGTGTGTGACGGAGCTTCAGGTCATGGCCGCGATAAACTGGTCCGCCATAAAATTTAAACATTCTAGACATATCATAATCAAGGATGCCATGGATAATTTTGTGAATGAGAATGAGGTCAGATCTAGTACGCCGAGTTTCGAGAGATTGAAGTCCCAAATAGTTTAGCCTTTCTTGATAAGACAGATCACGAATGGCAGGTATAAGTCGGGTGGAACGTCTCTGTACTTTTTCCAAAAGATTTATCTCACGTTGTGTATACGGATTGCAGACAGAACTGCAGTATTCAAGCTTTGGTCTAACTAATGTGTGATAGAGTGGTAGAAAATTAGTTTTATCCCAATAACGCCACGTTCAAGCTAGCAGTCTAATCGCACGTAAAGCGTCTGTAGCTGCTCGTGCACAATGAGCAAAAGATTTCAAATTTGACGAAATAACGACACCTAAATCTTTGACTTCAGAGACTGCGGGAATAGTGAAGTTGTTGATTTGGTATTCAGTTTGAGGATTGTTTCTACCGAAATGAACGCAGGCAAACTTGTTAACATTAAACTCTAGGTGCCATGTGTCAGCCCACTTAGATAACGAGTCAAGATCGTTTTGCATATAGGATTTGTCAACATTAGTGAAATTACCGTGAAGACGCCGAAGCAATTTTGTATCATCAGCGAACTTCCAAATGCCCGAGCTAACAGTATCATCCAAATCGTTTACGTAGAACAAAAATAGTATCGGCCCCAGGACAGTACCTTGCGGTACCCCTGAGGTAACGTCAACAGATTCGGATATCGCATCTCGAACCCTAACTCGTTGCGTTCTGTTAGATAGAAACGCCCTAATCCAACTCAAAAGCGGGTCAGCAATTCCGTAGCTGGAGAGTTTTTCTATTAGCCCTTTATGAGAAACCTTGTCGAAGGCTTTTCTTAGATCGACATAAATGACGTCAGCACTATCGCCATCATTAATGATTTTAGTTACGGACTCGAGATAATCGATAAGATGAATTTCGCATGAACGGTTTGGGCGAAACCCGTATTGCGAATTATACAGAAGTTTATGACGATTTGCATAGGCGAGTAGTGTTTGTGCAACTATACGTTCCATGATTTTACATGTACAAGAACTAAGGCTCACTGGTCGATAGGTTGAACAATGCTGTCTCGATCCAGACTTAAAAAGAGGTGTCACGTAATTCTTTCGTAATTAATGATGTCACTACGTAATTATTCGACGCATAATGCAACGTAGTTGTGCACCGTGCTGTAAGGGTTCCCACGCAACAGGCAAAAGCTGGGGAAACAGTGAAAACTGTTATTTTTACGGGGAAAACAGGAAATTTTGTCAGTTTGTAATAGGGAAAAGTTGGGAGTTCTAAAATCAAATTTAACTAGCCTTTTTTGGGCGAGAATCGCGAGAGGAAGTGGCTGCAGCGTGCGCAACAATTGACCAACAGATGGAGGAACTTCGCAAAGAGTTCAACTAAAGTTAGTTTTATTTTTATCGCGGTTTATTCGTTGTAAAATTCGCCTTAATTTGAACTTGTTACATAATGCTCAAGAATTAAGTACCTCTGGTGTACCGAGTGCTTCTATAGTGGTTCGCCATAGTCTCAAATCCCGATTTACTGTCAGCGTGAAACAGAGATTTTGGGTCCTGGAGACAGGGGAAAACAAGGAAAACGGTACTCCGAATTCCGCGGGAAAACCCTGTTTGTATTTGCGTTACTACCATGATTTCGTGCCTAAATTTTCACAAAACGACACGAGTTGGAGATTTTTTAATTTTGCCATATGCGGTGACTCAATATTTTCGATTATCTATTGCCAGAGGCATCGGATGCATAATTTTCTCGTCGAGGGCAACAACTTTGCAGTTTTCCATTATTGTTGTCGAAGCATCCATTTTCTAGTTATGAGCCAAAGTTTCAAAAATACCCCCAAAAAAGTTAGAGTTTATAAAATTTTACAATGCAAGATTTTTTGCTTGTTGGTGATGGGATTACAGGGTTACTTGGAATTGGAATCCGTCTTTCCTAACTAAAAGGCATAAATATATATTTTAAGTTTTCGAATGACCTATGGGGTGAGTCAATCAGCTCAGGCAAAGTTGAGGTTGTGTGTTACTCCAAAAACGAACACTGTCGAAATTTACCACACCGACCAGTGATAATTCTTCGCTACGCTGTTTTCACTCAGTACTCAAATTCAATAATGCTTATTACCGATATGGTTGCACCGATTAATTGGTAATCGGGAACCGATAATCGGCTAATCGGTAATCGGCCGATTACCGATTATTTGATGGCCGATTACCGATTATTGATTTAGTGAAGATTTTCAAAAGATGGTGTCTAAAAAACGAAAAAATTACTGCTGGCCAAGTGAATCTCACTCCCTCATCCTTACCGTCACGTTTTCTGTACTCGTAAACTAAAAAATACACACATATATAAGCTATAAGAGACTGCAGCTGGAAAACAATACGTTTCATATATAATATTTACCTGGGCATTGAGTTCGCAGGCCGTCTTGTCCAATGTCCGCTAGCGACAGAGTTAGGCCCCTCTGCCATCCTTCTCCTAATCACGGACTGAACTTGAGATTGGGCGGGCTCCGGCGGCAAGTGACGCAACACCCTTTCCTCATATAGGTCGTAGCCGAAAAAGCACGGGTAAGTTAGTTCATAATTCGCAAATTACCATGGAGGAAGATTAATGTCTCCGCTTTGTCCGCTGTCAACCGATTTCGGTTGTCCGTCAACACATCGGCAATACTGAACAGTCGTTCACTATTGTACATATATATGTATATATTAGGATTGTACCAATTATCTAAGTTCATCAATTAACGACTACTGAATTAATCGTTTTCAAATGGGGCTCATTTTGGCTAATATTTGGCAATCGGTAATCGGCCGATTATCAAATCCGATTAATCGGGAATCGGTAATCGGTGACTTTCGATAATCGGTACAACCCTAATTACCGATTATCCTTAAAATATGTTATACAAAGGGTTAAAATGGGTCCTTTTGGGATTTCATTTTGTGTCTTTATTTCCTTCCAGAAGTATGACAAAGTATTAGTTAATAAAGCTGTAGATCTGCTGACAAATTCTAAAGATATTGAACATTTTCTGATTTGAAACCCGTATTTTGAGGTATCACTGAAAAGGTGTTTTCCCTCGGTCACAAAAAATGTGGAGGGGCATTCTTTTTAAAAGGATCAACCATACCCCATGAGTGGGTTGCAAAGATGAAAACAACATGTCATGTGTCAGATTATAGGCTATCGTAATATCTCCATTAGTTCATGAGATGTTTATAAAACCCACGTACCCGATCGGACGGACACAGTAAAAGTATCAGTGCGCATAAAAATAAATGCTCTTTCGCTGCGCAATAATAGTTTCGAGCTAACATGCCAGTATTGTTTGAATTCGATTAAGCTAAGGAATTCCGATTGCTGTTTTACAGTTCCTTGTATACGTATATAACTAGTCGGAAAAACTGATATCATAAATCTGATACATTATGAATAAACTGAAATAAATAATACTTGTGCAACAAGGGTTGGTCTTGCCGCGGACGGTATAATCAGTTAGTGGCAGAAATGTCCTCGCCGGACGATAACGAACCCACTTCAACCACCAATATTGCAGTTACTGCATCTACTTCCGAAGATTCGCCCGACAGCGAAAGTAATTGCTGCGTCAATGTGGACGACGTATCTACGTCAGGAAGTGCCGCGGAGGAGCATGTTAGGCTTTTTTGTGTGGAAGATGAAGAAGGTGATAAATACGAATGTACAAACGGCGGAAATACGTTGGAAGAAGAGATCACTGATATTGTATCGGTTGCTGACGCAGCAGATGATCAGCAGCATAACAGTGTTCAAGTTTGTTTATTCTTTGTGGTATTATTCCTGTGTTGACGTTTATTTATTACTGACTTGTTTGAGCCAAATACGAGCTTTCCAAGAAGCTTGTTTTTTAATCGAATTTGTATCTGTTTGCAATTTATGGGCTTATAATATATATATACCTTCTGTTTTGGTCTAAATTTATTTCTCTTGTGTGTCATCAAAACTTGTCGGAACTTGCTTATTTGACTAGGTTATTGTTGGAAGATATTGCCTAGAGATGGCTAAAATTTCAGATATTTACAATTCGACGTACGTATCAAATTAAGTTTACATTTTTAAGGGAGCCCCGCAATAGCCAGATTTTCGCCATCTATCCGTACCATAAAAATTCGTTTCACTGCATTAACTGCGTCACACTGATGTGGTGTGGTTTTGTTTTCTAGCTTAAAATGTGTGCTGTATAATATTGACCCCTATTTTAGGAATTTGTTTATATTCGCTATTTTTGTAATTCAAGATTTTTTAAATTGTTATGCTGTTTAAAAACTTGACTTCACTAACATTTTTGAAATTATTTCTTTCAGTGCATGGATATAATTGCATATTGATATAGGTTATTTCGCGATTGTTTTCCGCAATTTTTAAATTGTCAAACTGAAATTTTATTACACCTAAAGCATAAAGCTATTTACATAGCTAAGCCGATGCTTTAAAAAATCAGAGGATGTTTTTGAACAAAATGAAGAAGTTGCATTCTTACTCGCCAAAAACATGCAAGGCTAAGTCATAGGCTTCAGGCCAGTAATACAATTGGTGGTAGATTGCTAGACAATTAAAGAACGCTCAAATTAAGACAAATTTGTGTCTCTAGCATGGAGATCTTAACCTATGTAATATTATCCACAGTATTTCTGGTTTTGAACTTTGGTATTTATTTGTAAATTTAGCATTTATTCGGATTTACAAAAAATGTCACGTAGCAACGTTATAACATCGTGAGTTGGGTTTATTTAACCCTTCTTACGTATATGAGGCTTTATTGTACTAAGCTATATGGTATTCTATTTTATACAATATCAACAAACCTAGGCTTCGATTTCAGTAAAAAACCGGACACGGATTTCGTTATAGCTCTCCCTGTGCGGAAAAATTTGCGGTTTAAAACAAAGCAGAAGGAGAAGTGATCGTACATATCAATCATATTTTTAACCAGTATAAACTCTTGAGAACGCTTGTAGAATGCTGAGATATATATTATTCCTGTCTGACATTGCTTGTTCGATATAAATTGCGTAAAATATTGCTGTTTGTATAAGTTCAGCATACATTAACCACCTATATGAAATTTGACAAGCTGATAAATTTATACTGTGTCTAATCGAATCAATCGCACAGTATGAAAACATGACTGATTACAGTTTCTACGTTGGTAAATGTACAATGTTGTCACTGTTACATATATTTCATAACAAAACAGTAAAATAGCACAATGCTCGGTCATAATCATGCACCTTTCCTAATTCCATGTTATAGTTTAATCTTTATTGCTCAGTCCAAGTATTTCAGTTCTTATCACCCCAAGGTTTTTGAAGTATCGGCTGCCCTGTTTCCTAAGGATTCTTGTTTATCTTCTCTAAAAACGTGTTTATTGAGGCTTTTAACCTCTTGAATTTTTTAACCGATTTTTGCTGCAGTTAGTCAAAATTTTAATTTTGGAAAAGGATTTTTGAGAAAAAGTTTTGTCAATGTTTCATGTTCTGAGGGGTGATTTTATCGGGGAGAAGCCAAAAATTTTGCCATGGGGCCTCAGCCGCGGTGCACTTGTTTTTATACCAGGGGGCCAACCAACCACTCCAGCTTTGGAGAAGCGCGCAAAAAATCTGAAAATTTTTTGTCTGTATATTTTTTTGCGTTTTTCCGGAACCGGAGCAAGATTTTTGCCAAAACTTGAATCGCTATTGCTCCGTGGTATATAGTCACTGACAAAATTAGTTCATACGCAGTGTGTACGAATACGTATAGTAGCTTCTGTTTGCTTTTAGGGTAACCACAAACATGTTCACTCAGGAAATGTATGTGATGCATTTTCGACGCAATCAACATCAACAAATGGCCGCATTGGTATGTAAAGTTTTGTTTCCAACATTTTATGTAATTAACATTATTGAAATTTTCTCTTAAGTACAACTCCATAATAAAGCTTGTACACAGGTTAAAAAGCGAACTCTAGAGTAAAAAGTATTGTGCAAAGTTTTATTATATTTTTACTCTTTACCGTGAATAAACGATGACAGAGTACCATTTAATACGTCTTGTCCATCGCGTCGTATCCTTTTGATCGGATTATTGCTTAAATTATACATGTTTGCAGGAGGTATTTTGCGTAAATTAGAAGGCTGATTCACCGGCTAGCTCATATGTAATATTATTGTTGACAACATTCAGTATAATCGTAGTGGCCGGTTAATCCTTTTCTCAATTTCTTATATTTATTAATCATTAGCACGTAGTGGAGATTGTGTGCTGTAGGGGTGACAGCTTTTAAATTCCGTCTGTGTATGTGTGTGTGTGATCGGCAATAACTCGAGAATGACTTAACCGATTTTCATGATCTTGGAGTCATCCTAACCGGTTTAGTGACACTTACACACTCGAGTGTTTTTGATTTGGGGTCTGGTTCCGGGGTCAGGGGTCAAAATGAGGGTTTCTTTTACACTATTTTTGTACCCTTCAAAGAAACAAAGTTATTTTTATCTTAACTTTCGATTTTTTCTTGTTGTTTTTATTTCATAATAAAATGATAAATGCCGATGGCTCTTTTTTATTTTTCGATTAAGGCTCTGGTTCTGGAGCTATGGGGTTTGAGGTATGGCAGCCTTGTGGTTCCTCGACCCAAAGTTGAAAAATTTGCTGTGACGTCCTGAGCGGCTTCAAATTTCACTTGGAGATTTTGGGACATGGGAAACTCATTTCCGGAGTTGGTTTTACTTTGCGACTCATGGTTCCATGGGTACAAAGGTATGGCGCCCCCGTGATTCGCGGCGAGGTCAAAATGAGGGTTTTATGAGTCGCGGCAAGGTTATTTTCATTTTAACTTTCGAATTTTTTTCCCGGTTGGCTTTATTTCATAGTAAAATGATAGATAGTGATGCCTCTTTTTTGTTTTTCGATTGAGGCTCCGGTGCATGGGGCTTGAGGTATGGCACCCTCGTGCGTCCTCCATTCAAAATTCGTAAATTAGTTCTCACGTCCTGGGCGGCTGAAAACTTGACTTGGGGGCTTTCGGGCATATGAAACTCATTGCTGGTGTTGATTTTGCTCTGCGACTGATGGTTTCATGGGAACGGGGCTATGGCGCCCTCATGGTTCGGGGTCAGAGGTCAAAATGAAGGTTTTACCGCATTTTAGTACACTTCACGAAAGCAATGTTATTTTTATCTTAACTTTCGATTTATTTCTCTGGTTTGTTGTATTTCATAGTAAAATGATAAATGCCGATGTCCCTATTTTAGTTTTTCGTTTGGGGTTCCAATTCATGAGGTTTGAAGTATGGCACCTTCTTGGTTCATCGACCCAAAATTCGAAAATTTGTTTTGACAGTCCTTGGCGGCTGAAAAGTTTTACTTTGGGATTTTCGGGCATGGGAGACTTATTGCCGGTGTTAGTTTTGTTCTAACTTATGCGGTATCGTGTGAGCGAATGGGGCTCCTGTTCCTGATACATTCACAGAAAATTTGGGGTGCCAATGGCCATTTGGAAACTGAAAAATTGAAAAAATATTTTGTCGTAAAACTGTTCGAGCTGGATATTTTCTGAGCCAGTTCATTGAACAGAATCGAAGCTTTATCATCAAAATTAACCAATTTCAGTAGGGGGAGGGGGAAGTTAAAGGAAGACACGTGGTAGATAATTACAGAACATAAGACAAAAGCAAACCTCATCATGCTCAACCGGCACATAGACATTTACATGAGTGTTACTGTATTATAACAAATGATTAATTAAGTATCAACTTATTTTACTTTTAGTGTTATTGTGTTCGTTTATGTTCAAATCTGTTCACAAACGAGTGTATATAGCTAACGTTGTATGAAAAATATATAGAAGTCGCGACCAAATCAATATGAGCAATGGTAGTGATAAGTTTTTTATTGCTGAGATATCAAATTTTGGAAACTGTTACTTTCTTGTTCTAGCACAGAAATATAGTGACAGTGCCTTGCTTGCTTCTCTCGCTGCAATGTATGCTCCGTCAAGTCACAGTCTTATGCCTCATGTCAATCCGTACTTCATGCCGCATTTGTATCAAAATGGATTCTCAACGGTGGTATGGTTTTTGTATTTCTAATTTATAACAGTGATCCTATGCAACAAATATTTCTTGATCTACGTGTCACAGTGTCACCGATAGGCAATATAAAAATACATTATAAATTATTTCGTTATTTAAATAACTATATAGATTTATTGCTTAATTGTTTTATATGTATATATATTATAAGTGACATTGTGCTATAATATTTAATTGAATTGAAGTGAGCGGAGTTTCCTCAGTTAACGTATATATAATAGACCGTGAAAAATATCCTCGCACGTTTTTTGGTCGCATAACTCTTCAACATAGATTTTTTGCAATTCAATGGAATGCAGTCGTGTACTTAGGTCTGTGTTGCGATGCTCCAGTGATTTTCTACTTAAATTCTATAAACACTTCGCGAAGTGTAGACTTTGACTTTGGTCATTTGAGCTCGCTCAATATTTTAGAATACACTTTTGCCAGAGGCGTCTGATCGACAAATGGAGGTGGTGATAAATGCAAGATCCTCCCATCGAGAGCTACAGTATTGCTGATTGTTGTTATGCATTTTTGGCAGCACACCCATATTCGAGTTTTGAGCCAAAGCTTAAAAATACCCATTCCTCAAATGAAATTTTAAAGGTTTTAACAAAGTACTTTCCTGCTAGTTGGAACTGAACGAACAGATTATGTTATTTAACCCATTCACTAGGTTAGCTTCATTGTTTTATTGCTACATTGGAAATCTGATAACATTTTTATACCTAAATTGAACGGTGCAGGGCTAAAATGGTAGTTTTTGCACCAAAAAATATATTTTACCATCTCTAAATTCTTTATAGAGGCTTAAATCTGTTACAGACTTTTCGAGTGACTCATTGCCCTGAAGTTATGCCTAGTAGGTATACAGTACGGTAAAAGTTATATGCATAAAGCTTCATAATTATAATTTTGTTGATTCATAAATTTCAAAAGTTATTATTTTTAGCCATTGGAGGAAGCAATAAAGAGTCGTATGGTTTTGATATGTACTGAAAATATCCGTAGCATTTCTTTTGGTGATTTATTATCACTGGGGCTTTAAAGCGCTCATGAAGCAGTGTTTAGAACACCGACATAGTTAGCGTAGACTAGGGTCATTCGCTTCCTGTGCAAGTAACTACCATTCACGGAAGGTCTAAACTTGACAATAGATAGCTACCCATTGCCAATTTGAAAAACGTATATATAAAGTACGCACATAAATAAATAAATCGTGAAAACATCGTTTATACTGGTGCTATATATATATCGGGAAGTAACCGGAATTCCGGTTCCGGCGAAAATCGTGTTCCGGCTGCGGTTCCGGCAAAGGGCAAAAACCATACCGGAACCGGAATTCCGGTTTAAAAAGCTTGTTTGAAATTTTCCACATTTTTTGCTTCATCTGTGATCCAAACATATGAAATATATATTATACAATGATCAAGGTCCAATACAACCAAGCAAAAGAAAAGTTTAACTAAGCAATTTGCCGTTTGAAACGTAAGTAGGGCACATAATTTCAGTAGGAATTTTTCATAATAACCTGCAGGAGTTTGTTAACAAATCAAAGCCAGGTCGTTGCTTGTAGCAGCTATTTTACACATCCAGAAGTCTGTGCGGTACGTTTCAATTAAACCGGTCCAATTCGGTAACAGAGTATGGCTAACGCAGAAGTACTTAGGGTATGCTTGGCTAACATAAATTGCTTCAAGAACCCGCCAGTGCGCTTGTAAACTTGGTAAACCAGTCTAAATTGAAGTAAACTAACGTTATCTGCAACGCAGCTAGAAACTGCTTTCTTGGCAAAAACTGTATTTATTGAAACTGTGCGAGCAGCATCACAGTATGTCTCATTTATAGCATTCTGATTAGAAAGTTATCATTATTATCATCTAACTCACGGGCACTGTTTGTCCAACGCTAGCCTAAAGAGTGTACCTGATCAGAAAATTACCTTCTATCTATTATTTTCTCTTATAATGATATAAACCAATAATTTCAAGTTTCCTACAGAAAAACATGTAGCAAACGTATGTGTAGTAAAGGAAGGCGACTGGAGACAGAGCGAAAGTGTGTATTCTACGCTCCAATGTATGTAAACATATTCCATTTGACGCAGACTACGCAATGGTGTATAGTGGAAGGCATTTTTTGCTCTGGGTGTTCAAAAATCGACATATTTGATCGATAAATAAACATTATTAGCTTCCTCAGTCTCTTTAAAGTTTCAGAAAGGCAATAATACCATCGCAATACATTAAGTTTAATGTAAAAGTTATTTTTAGTGCATTTTAAATCCACTATACCTTCATTTCGTCCATCATCTGTTTTACTATATATAAATTTCGAAGACCAGGTTCCGGATCCGGTTTAAATGGATGGTTCCGGTTGCTGGTTCCGGTTCCGGTTATTCCCTGATATATATACGCGCGATAAAATCTGAGCTCTTTTGGCAACATTTTAGTTACCAAATCGGAATGAGGTGATAATATTCGATCATGTTATAGTTTAGATATAAAACATAACCTATAGCATTGGTACTCTATGTTTGGCTGCTTAGCGGATAGATGAACCCGGCGGCGGCGGATGGGTGGCAATGGAGTAACCGAAAAGTTATCTACCTCAATTTTCTTATTTTTTACCCATTTCCCACAATTTTTCCTCGTAATTGCGTGGGAGGGGTGCGTTGCTGCGTCAACAAGAAGTGAAAATAACTCAGGGGGCCCGGCCCATAGCATGGCAACTCCCCATTCTTACAGGCGGAAATGACTATAATAGCGCTTAAATTTGGCTTGGCCACAATATAAGTGATGTTAGTTTCCGAATTTTTGTTGAGGTTACGGTAGCTAATTTTAAGATTTAGTGTTTTACAAACTCAGAAAAAATAAATTTTATTGAGTCGATACCCGCAATAATCCAATAATAATTTTTAGCATTGAGTACATTTATTTATTTACTCAGCACATATTTTGATTTGAATTGTTTGTTGATGAGAATATATTATAATATATGGCACGTTCATCGGACTGCAACCCAAGAAGTTGAAAATTTTTTGAGTGGTTGTAAAACATTATATTGACGAGAGCAGCTAAGTCGTTTGACAGCATATTATACACGTAGCGACATAATTTAAAGCTTGTTTAAAAGTTGCACTTGACAGTCAAGTACTTGGCCGGCGAATGCTTAGGCATCAGTCTGATGATGAAAAGTTAGAGTAGGATTAAATTTAGTTATATGTAGATAAATAATGCTATTGATGTAAGTTTGTAGAGTTTCGCAACGTCATGTCATGTTTCTAATTCGAAACAGCATTTATAAAATACACTGTATTGTAAAATCTTTCCGAAACGAATTATTTCGTTTAAAATTGTACTCGAAAATTTTCAAATCGGACGAGTGCACTCTAGACGATTTTTTAATTTTATTAGAATATTAATATTTATAAGCTGCCATTATGAGGCCATCGTGATGTAAAAAGCTCGATACGTAGCTACTGTGCAGAATTCGAGAACGGCAGGGAAATAAAAGTTTGAGCTACATATATAAAATGAACTACTATCATTGTTTGGATAACCCCTTTTATAGAAAACGAAGAAAAGTGTTAACAACTTTACTGCTTGCCTAACAGTAATACCATTCTTACGTCCGTTTAATATGTATATATATTTGTCCCTAAAGAAGCCTGTGTAAGCACACGTTGAACAGCCTTCCGTAATAAGTAAGAGTTCTTCATCCCTGGAAAGGATTTTCTGTTCATATTTCAAGGCACGGCCGCATAGGTTACTACAATGACCCCCTGCAGCATGACCTATGTATATGGCAGTCATAGGATTAGAATTGTGAAATAAAGTAACTGCGTACAACCGGCTACGCATTAGTTGGTCACACGCCAGGCTCTGTTTAGTATTGTGGCAACGTGGCACTGCAGCTCATTGAACGGGTGACACATATGCCGCAATAACTCATCAGGCGCCGTTTTATTACTTTACTGTATGAAAGGGAGCGAGCGGAGTTTCCACCAATAACGTTGCTAGCGGCAAAAATCGTAAAAGCTCCTTTTACTCTGTCTGTCGAGATCATAACTCATCAACGCGTGGATGAATTTTCTAAATTTTTTATTTTATCACAAATTCAGTTTATTTGTGCCTTTTTATTAGACGCTAAACCTATCGACCACGTCTTCGGGATTAGAATGGACCCTACGGGGTCAAGGGTTACATTTTTTGAACTTTGGCCATCCGGGTATATATCGGAACCTTTATCTCTAAATAGAGGCTTCGCAGCGAAAACGGATATGATATAACTAAAATGACTGTAGCATTGTCATTGAAGTATTGTCGGTGTATATTTGCTGTGATGGAAACTTAAGCGGGTTTAGGGACCTGAATTTGCAACTATAAAACGGTCAGTAAGCACAGAGTAGCCACACTCGCATCGTTTGCACTGACTTTGCGAGTTACTAGAAATATAATACTGTGAAAATTGTTCAGTAGAAGTATTATGTCGACGATATAAAATATAGTCCAGACTGGAAGAAGTTGTAGCAATCACAAGGATTGTAGTCAAACTTACCTATTATAGGTGAGAATGAGCCATATTTGCATGCTGTGGCGAGGCTCTTCGTGATTGATGTCTGTCTCGGCTAGAGTTGGATCCGGGCCCTGCTTCAGGTATTTCTCACGAAAAATTCCAGGTCCTGGTCCGAGTATTCGGTTTCAAAAATTCCGGGCCTGGGACCGGTTATTTTATTTTGCAAATTTCGGGTCCGGGTACTACCAAAAATACCCGGACTGCTTGTCTGCGATGCCAATTTAATGGCGGATTTTAATTAAAATCCTCTAGTTCTAGCTAGCTCGATTTAATATCCAGTGACCAGGGAGTAACCGGCATTCCGGTTCCGGCGAAAATCGTCTTCCGGTTGCCGTTCCGGCAAAGGGCAAAAACCATACCGGTTTAAAAAAATTTTATAAGGAATTTTCTCCATTTTTTGCTTCATCTGTGGCCCAAATATTATGTAATATATACACAATGATCACATTGCAATACTACTTAGCAAAAGAAAAGATTAACTCAGCAATTTACAGTGTGAAATGTAAGTAGGACACATAATTTCAGCAGGAATTTTTATATTAACCTGCAGGAGTTTGTTAACAAAACAAAGCCAGGTCGATGGTTGTAGCAGCTATTTTACACAATCAGAAGTCTGCGGGGTATGCTATATTTAAGCCGGCCCAACAGAATATGGATTATGTAGAAGCACTAAGCTGTAAGCATGGCTAACACAAATTGCGTCAAGCAAAAGCCAGTGCGCTTGCAAACTTTGTAAATCAATCTACTTTGAATTAAAGTAACTTTATCTGTAACGCAGCCAGAAACTGCGTCCCTGGCATTGAACTGGATTCATTGAAACTGTTCGAGCAGTATAACAATTGGTCTCATATTTATAGCATTGTGATTAGAAATTTATCATCATTATCATCTAACTGGCGGACACTGGTTGCTCAACGCTAGCCTAAACAGTGTCTCTGACCACTGATCAGAAAATTATAGTATATATACCTTCTATTTATTTTATCTTAGAACCATATAAACCAATAATATAAAGTTTCCTACAAAATAACATTTAACAAACGTATGTGTAGTAAAGGGAGGCCACTGGAAACAGAGCGAAAGTGTTTCTTCTACAGAGCGAAAGTGTTTATTCTACGCTCCATGCGTTATAAGCACGTTCATTTTGACGCAATATACGCAAGGTGTATAGTGGAAGGAATTATTTGTTGAGTGTCCAAAAACCGACATATTGATCAATAAATAAACATTTTTACTTCCTTAGTCTTCCTTTAAAGTTTCAGAAAGGTAATAATGCCATCGCAATACATTAAGTTTAATGCAAAAGTTATTTTTAACACATTTAAAATCCACTGTACTTGCATTTCTACCTTCATCTGTTTTACTATTGTGTTATTAATATTGTGTTCATTAATAGTGGAGGACATACAACACAAATAGATTATTGGTTGATTCGTCGACGGGACCTGAAGATAACGAACGATGTGAAGGTCATTACCTCAACAAACGTCGCACCGCCTCATTGGCTTCTCACGCTAAACATCAAGCTTGCCGCTGGACAAATCAAGCGGCCACGGATAACGGCAATCCAGAACATTAAATGGTGGAAAATACCTAAATGCAAGAATCAACTGAGGGATTCGTTGAACCAAGCTTCAATCAACAGCAAACAGCCATCGAGCGACATCTGGAATAGCTTGGCTACCCAGGTCAGGGACCACTGTTCAATGGTCCTCCGAAAAACCAAGCCCGGTAGTCGATATATTGACAAGCAAATTTGGTGGTGGAACGAAGATGTACAGAAAGCTATTAAGGAGAAGAAATTAGCGTACAAACGGTGGCTGCAGTCTCGTGTCTACCAAGATTTTCTGAAATATAAAGTCCTCAAGTTTTCAGCGAAAAAAGCAGTAGCTAAAGCCAAGTCAGCCCACTATGACCATGTCTACCACGTCTATGGATACACGAGATGGTGCGGATAAGATCTACCGTCTAGCAAATGCTCGACACCGCTCTACGCAAGACATAGTCCAGATCAGTCACATTAAGAGTGCTCAATAAAACGTGCTGCGAGAACGTGCCATCGTTTTGAAACGATGGCACGACTATTTCAGTGCTATGTCCAACGAAGAGTTTCCGCATCCACCAATTGACTGTTCAGAACCAATTCTGGGGCCAGTGCCGCCGATCAACGCTGCAGAGGTTGACGCCGCACTTAAAAAGATGAAGAATGGGAAGGCAACTGGGCCTGACAATATACCCGCCTTGGTATGGAAAATATCCGAACGTTGTGGCCCTGCAACACTCGCCATGTTATTTAACCGCATTGTTGAGGAAGGACAAGCTCCCACGGTTTGGTCAAATAGTGTAACTAAAGCCGTGTGGAAAGGGAAAGGCGACGTGTTAGAGTGTTCCAACTATAGACTTTTAAGACTTCTGTGCCACACGTTGAAGATTTTCGAGCGCATTATAGACAGCCGTATTCGCGAAATTGTGAAAATCAACTCAAACCAGTGCGGCTTTGTCAAGGGAGGTGGGACAATCGACGCTATTCATGCCGCCCGTTTGCTAGTAGAAAAACACCACGAGAAGAATCAAACGGTGTACATAGCGTTCCTGGATCTCGAAAAAGCTTTTGATAGAGTTCATCACAGTTTGATCTGGAAGGCATTGCGCACATATCACGTCCCTGGAGCCTACGTCGAGTGGGTGATGCTTCTATACAGGGGCGTCAACAGCACAGTGCGATGTCCAGCAGGTGTGTCTGAGCCGTTTAATATCAAAGTCGGCGTCCACCAGGGTTCGGCCCTATCGCCACTGCTGTTCATCCTATGCATGGATACTATGACTTCTGACATGGAAACAGCACTGCCATGGACGCTATAGATACGCCGATGATGTCTTACTGGCGGATAAGGATCGGAAAACACGCAATGCTGGAAAGATTGGTTGGCAAATAAAGGATTGAGACTCAACGTCATGAAAAGAGAGTACATGTAAGGTGCCTCCAAAAGGAAGGCACCCTCACAATCAACGATACCGACCTGACGAAGACACAAAGCTTCAAGTACCTCGGATCCCTTATCATCAATGATGGCGACTCCTGAGGTTCTTGCGAGGATTACAGCTGCCTGGGCTAAATGGCGGAAAGTAACCGGTGTTCTATGTGGCGAAAACCTATAAATCCGTTGTAAGACCCGTTGCTCTATACGGATCGGAATGCTGGCCAACAACAGCAAGAGCTGAGCAAGACCTTCATGCAATGGAAATGCGTATGCTGCGATGGTGCTTGGGAATAACAAAATTGGATC
Source organism: Trileptium ribeirensis (assembly GCA_030248225.1). Classification (NCBI taxonomy): domain Eukaryota; kingdom Metazoa; phylum Nematoda; class Enoplea; order Enoplida; family Thoracostomopsidae; genus Trileptium; species Trileptium ribeirensis. Next base: position 29,950 of record JASANE010011074.1, read on the forward strand.
ATTTCAGGATTGACGATGTCCGCAGACGCATGGGAATAACACCTATAGTAAGGAAGATGCAAAAATCGAGAATGCGGTGGTACGGACACGTCATTCGCCGGGAAGAAGGTCCAGTAGCAAGGACATCGTTCATGCTAGACCCACCAGGGCGTCGGCGAAGACTGAAGAAAATATGGATGGATCGCCTGAATGAAGACATGAGGATTGTTGGTGCAACCCCAAACGATGCCCTCAACCGGATCAAATGGAGAAGCCTTTGCAAACAAGCGGACCTCGCAACCTAGTGGGACGAACGCTCAAGACAAAGAAGAATACTAATGCTCGCCAAAAAGAACCATTTGGTGATTGATTAAAATGCGAAATTAAATGGTGCTTAGATATGCGATGGCTAGGTTGGAAAATGTAATTGTCGCCGAAAAAATCTGCTACTACTAAAATGTGTGAATTCGGAGCGACAAGTCAAATGTATGAATTCGGAGAAATGAAAAACTGTAATGTTAACATAGAGTGGAACAGCTCGTTAAAAATATATTCCTGTTACGAAACAAAGATGTAACTCACCAAAAATATTTATTAATCTGTTGTTCAATAATGCATAAATGCAGCAAAACTGATAGTCAGATATCCAATACGAGCCCTAGAGGGTTAACTCTACCTCAGAGCTGCTTACGAATCGTGAACAACATTTGTATGTAATGTATAAGAATCTTAACAAAAGCATAGGAACACAGAAAACATGAACAAAATTTGCGACAGACCGCATGACACTCGTCTCTTTCGCACCACTCGCCTTGTTTCACCCATTGATATAACTACCTCTACACGAAGAGATAGGTTTAAATACAGTGAAGATCTGAAATCAGCACCCATGAAAACCCATGTGAACTTATTTTGAGCCACAAATCTATTGATATACCGTTAGAACTGGTAATGTCACGGACTAAACTTGACCCAAATTTGGCCTCAAATGCCAATTGACCCAGGGGTCCTACATCAAATCTGTTGACGCCATGCAGATAGTCCCACACTAGCTCTATCTACACATCAAATTTGGTTCGAATCGCTTGAGCGGTTACATAGCACACCTCGACAAAGCTGTGACCAAAATTTTGGAAATTTGGCCATTTGCTAAAGTCCCCTATGCCCCATAGGGATCCGACCAAAATAATTTATATACCCATAAATAAAGCTTCCTAGGACATATATTTCGATATCAAAATGATTCAAATCGGCTGAAGGGTTCCCGAGTTATGAGCAAGAATGACTTATTTTAGCCATGTACCTTTGGGTACACCCCTTTAACCCCATGTGGTGGGACCTGGGTATGTCGAATCGGAATAAAACCTCCAAAAAGCACATCTAGAGTATTGTATCTTTCATATGAGCCCTCATACGTCCATATCCGTTTACACTGTGATAACGAAGTCCTGTTCACAGAGAAAAAAATAAACGGGCGCCCATCTTCTTCACCATAGTGCGGTCGATCTAGTGTGAATTTTTCAATTCCGAAGATAGCGTTTATATATCTCCGAATTCAATTAACTTTAAGGATTCTCCATTGTAGCCGAGAACCTGGTCAAGAAAATTAATTTTCGAAATTTTATACTCGCTCGCTGCTCAAACAATGCTATCTCTCACTAAAGACGCAGGCAGTGTACAACTGTAGCCGTAACTTTTAATATGTGCCACATACAAAGTTAGTTGAATTGTACTTACAAGTAACGTTAAAAAAATTTTACCAAAAACTCCCAATTAAAATTATTATTACAGAAGATTCAAGTTAAATGACTTGGGTTTGATGTTAGGTTACTATATAATACACCAGCAACTTTAAAACTCGAGGGGGAAAATTCGTACCATTAATTTTATGGTGCCCTTAGAGCTTATCTTAAAGGCAATCATCTCCACCGTATCAGAAAATTAGAACTACCCCTAATTGTTGAACTAGTAGAAGATACATTAAACGTAAAACATTTAGATACATCTAAACAATGCAACAGAGAGCACGTTTTGGTTAAGTGTTAAATTCAAATATTTCAGTTGACACCGCAGCAAAGCGCCAATATTGATTAGGTAATCTGTGAAATGGTCGCTATGGACTACGAGCCATTGGGGTGCCCTTAGAGCTTATCTTAAAGGCAATCCTCTCTGCCGTATCAGAAAATTAGAACTATCATTAAATGTTGAACTAGTAGAAGATACATTAAACGTAAAACATTTAGATACATCTAAGCAATACAACAGAGAGCACGTTTTGGTTAAGTGTTAAATTCAAATATTTCAGTTGACACCGCATCAAAGCGCCAATATTGATTAGGTAATCTGTGGAATGGTCGCTATGGACTACGACCCATTTCGATTTACATATCTGGGCTCTCCATTCACTGAAAATTTTGTCGGGGGGCATGAATTAGCGCCCCCTGGTTCTGAACCGTTGGGCGCCCGATTTAGCCAAGGGGCATTTTGCCAAGAGAAAACGGTTAAAAATCGTGTCAGAAACACATTGATGGAGAGAGAAAGCGATTTTTATGCAAATTTTGACAAAATTTGCAAAATTTTTGATTCAAAAAGGAATTTTAGTGCAAATTTTGATCAAATGTTATGTACTTTGGACCGATTGGAAACAAACTTTCCGAGAGGCGGTGAAGCGGGGAGAGCCCAAAATTTTGAAAGGGGCATGAACCGGGGACACCTGTTCTGAACCAATGCCAGGGGGCCCCATAAATTTGGAAAGCCCAGTATATATTACCGGCCATATTGTTATATATAACATGTATATATATGTATAACTATAATAATATATGTACGTATGTATGTATATTTGTCATTTATCTACGTAGTCCGGTCCGGTTCCGGCAGGGAGTAACCAGAATTCCGGTTCCGGTTTCGGCGAAAATCGTGTTCCGGTTGCGGTTCCGGCAAAGGGCAAAAACCATACCGCAACCGGAATTCCGGTTTAAAAATTTTGTTTGAAATTTTCCACGTTTTTTGCATTATCCTGTAATCCAAACATATGTAATATATATTTTACAATAATCAAGCTCCAATACAACCACGCAAAAGAAAAGATTAACTAACCAATTTGCCGTGTGAAACGTAAGTAGGGCACATAATTTGAACAGGAATTTTTCATAATAACCTGCAGGAGTTTGTTAAATCAAAGCCAGGTCGATGCTTGTAGCAGCTATTTTACACATCCAGAAGTCTGTGGGATACGTTTGAATTAAACCGGTCCAACTCGGTAACAGAGTATGGCTTACGCAGAAGTACTTAGGGTATGCTTGGCTAACATAAATTGCGTCAAGCACCCGCCAGTGCGCTTGTAAAGTTGATAAATCAGTCTAAATTGAAGTAAACTAACGTTATCTGCAACACAGCTAAAAACTGCTTTCTTGGCAATGAACTGTATTTATTGAAACTGTGCGAGCAGCATCACAGTGTGTCTCATTTATAGCATTCTGATTAGAAAGCTTTCATCATTATGATCTAACTGACGGGTACTGTTTGTACAACACTAGCCTAAACAGTGTCTCTGACCACTGATCAGAAAATTACCTTCTATCTATTATTTTCTCTTAGAATCATATAAACCAATAATTTCCTACAGAAGAACATGCAACAAACCTATGTGTAGTAAAGGGACGCGACTGGAGACAGTGCGAAAGTGTGTATTCTACGCTCCAAGCTTTGTAAGCACATTCGATTTCACGCACTATACGCAATGGTGTATAGGGTAAGACATTTTTTGCTCATAATGTCCAAAAACCGACATATTTGATCGATAAATAAACATTATTAGCTTCCTCAGTCTCTTTAGAGTTTCAGAAAGGCAATAATACCGTCGCAATACATTAAGTTTAATGTAAAAGTTATTTTTAATGCATTTTAAATCCACTATACCTTCATTTCTTCCATCATCTGTTTTACTATATACAAATTTCGAAGACCAGGTTCCGGATCCGGTTTAAATGGACGGTTCCGGTTGCTGGTTCCGGTTCCGGTAAATTTCGGTTCCGGTTATTCCCTGGGTTCCGGGTATTGATTTTCAAAAATTCCGTGTCCGGGTCTGGCTTCGGGTATTCGTTTTCAAAAATTCCGGGTGCGGTTGTTTTATTTTGCAGGATCCGGGTATTAATTTTGAAAAGCTGCCGCTCTAGTTTTGGTTAGAGTCTCACAGACAGATCTTAGGCGCTAGCTCTGCTCTTCGTGAACCATGTCTGTTCAGTACTTTCGATAGAAAGACTCCTAATAATGAAAGTTTGTGTTTCAATAGAGAACATAATACGAACGACACGTCGTTGCTTTTGGAGATTTTAAAGAAGATGAGGTTATCTCGACTGTTCTTGGTGTTGGCAGACTGTTGTATTACAAATCCGCAGTTTTTTTATGACTGTTGTGTTTAAAGAGCTTTTTAGAGCCGACTACGGCTTTTCCAAATATACTAGGCTCTCACAGACACATCGTAGGCTTGGCTCTTCAGACGTCATGGCAGGCTTGGCTTGGCAAACAATTAATTCTTACTTAATGGGTAAAATTTATGATTTATTGGTATAAAAAAATGTCTGACCTTTTGATGTATCGTTTTCCCTATATAGGACAAATGCTGCGAGTATGTGTAAAATTTGTCAGATATAGGGAACTAATTAAATACCTTATATTTTGATGTTTCATCGTGCTACCTTAAGATGTCATTGTATAAAGTGATTGCTGCTTTCATACTGCTTTGTTGTTTCTCCATATATGTGAATAGTTAATGTTCACAACAGATCTTCAAGGTTTCTCTTGAGACACAATGTTTCTGGTAATGATTGTGTTGTGCTCTTTTTGGGCATATTTTTCGTTATAATAATGTATACATGTGTATTTGTGAAAGAAGTTAATTGTGTCGGCACTATTGTGATGTTGAAATTCTATTGCGTGCCCAATATTTTTGCTAAGGGATCGTATAATCATAAAGAGATAATTATTATCACTGCTTAGCACGGTAAATCAAGCATTTGGATGAGAGTTGTTACAATTATGGGATAATGTTAAGTACGACCTCTCTAAGGTGACTTTACAATGTTTTGTAGCTTTAAGGGTAAGCTAAGCTTTGACTCACAGTTTCACAGACTCGCAGCTTGATATGTGATTAAAATTATCAGACAACAATTTGGTACCTTACAACAATTCGTTGGCGCACACACTGGCAGCTGCGGGGGTAGGTTTTGTGAAGTTTTCGCTGGGATTTGGGATTATTTTGATATCAGATATCAGTCTTCGGCAGAGGTAGTATTCAAACCTAAGAGCAGTGGTTATGAGGTTTTCAAACTTAGAATTGAGCTGTAAAACTGTGTTCGATGGTTGTGAAAAATACTTTAGTCATGATACTCGTTCACCTCGCCAAGCAAAAACGCCAGGTTGAACAATTTTATCTTTTAACGAGGTTGGAATTATATGTTTTACGTTTGCTGAAATCAAAACTTCCTGACGACAGGTTTCTTCCCCTGGAAGTGTTGAAAGCCTATATTCGCTGCAATATAGAATACGCATCAATTCTAGTGTGCGATGCTGGAAAAACCTTGTTAAGCTTTTTAAAAATTTTACAACGACGAGCGATTCGCATAATAAATGGTTCTCGCTACCGTGACCTTGTGACTGAAAAACATTACGGTTTGGTCGGACGTGACAAACTACAATTCAGACGTAATTTTTTACTAGCTTACTTAAGGTATAAATATTATGGCGACTGTCCCTTTCTATCGTGACATGCAATATCAAATTCATCGTGTCATATATATTAACTGCAACACGTTAGTCTTATCGATACCATTCTTTGAACATTCCTCCCTGGTTCTTTTTTGTCATTTGTTGCACATATTAGAACACTTTTGATTTTGAAAACTTAACTAATATTTATCAAGGTAATAATGCACTTTTATGAAATTTTCCGCGTAATATGTCATAACTATTTATGATCATGGAATAGAAGTGGCGACAACAAAGATATCAATAATTATGGCATTTTTCGTGTTCTCGCAGCCCATCACGAAAAATGAAGATTAAAACCGCGCGATACACTGAGCACAGGCTAAGCAATTTAGTATTGCCTCGAGTTACTGACATAGGGTTGTTGCAAGTTACCCTGCAGAAATCCTGACATTATTAGTTTCTGTATCTTTTAGAAAATTGTTAAAGGTTTTACTTTGTGGACAGATATGGTATGTGTAAATAGGTGAGAAACTGTGATCATACTCGGCACATTTAACAGTAAACACAGTTCTGTACAAAGAACGCTGCTCCTAATTGCAGCGCAGTGACTGAACTTATCTTCGGTGCATAGTGACCTATAAAATTTGCTAGCTCACTGGGTGGTGTTTTGAGGTAATTTATCTTAAAAAAGCTTGCAGTAATGTAAAATACTGCGAATTACTTATGTTGTGGTAGTTCACATTGAAATGGTTCAGCTTAAGCACTTTTAAGCATGCTCTTCTGTGCATATGATGTTCATGTTGATCAAGGTAATTTGAACATCACCCGCATCTCTCTGAATGGTTCAAATAACAGTGTCACAGATATCCATCTGGTGCTATTTTGTTAACATAACATTAAGATGAACAATGTTTATAGGAATATGGTAAAAATCATACGTGATGTATTTGTCCTTCTTTTGTTTTACCAGGACAAGTTTTTGAAGCAAAATTTTGTTCTCTGGTTTCCGACAGGAAATCCATCCAAGGGCGTAGCGGGGGGGTTGCGGCGGTCGCGATCCCCCTTTTGGTTCTATCCCAAACAAAATTTTTTGGAATGATTCCGGTTGAAAATCATGTCGGAAATTGTCCTAAAACCAGTCTCTCTCGCAGTAGAAAACAATTACTTTCAACAGTATTTTTGACCAAACTTCACATTTTTGTATAAAAATTCGCTATTTTGGCAACAATTGCATTTTTACTTGCTTACCGCGTATTTAATATAATAATTCTTATTCCGGGCTAGGAAATGCAATTTCGTTCGGTGCCTGATCAGCAACTGGACCACGTTTTTGCCGGAATTGGAATTCCAGGTTCCCGATACTGTATAAATAAAATATAAGTATTTTAAGAGATTAATTTGTTCGCGGAATTTGACTTATTGACTCGCGTTGTACCGTCGGTTCGTACTGCACTTTTTGTACCGCTCATAAAAGTAGGTTCAAAACACTGACGAGGAGGAGGTCAGGAATAGGAAATATATACTGTGTGGGTAAACTATCACAAGTATCATGTAAATCCGTGCGCATCCGATCCGATATAACAGGTGCAGCTTTCATCTGAAGCGGATCTAAGGTGATATACTGTGGACAAAATTCATATAGATATACGTACACATACACAGTAGATATAAGATTTGGACGTATCGGATCAGATACAATATGAACGCAGTCTAATACAAGGATCAGATACAATATGAACGCAGTCTAATACAAAATATATTTTGCACCGTGCTCTGCGTCGCCTTTACATTATGCGTCTAGCCAGCATTCGTGAGATATAGAGTACGTATCTGGTTGTCTAAGGCTTTGGTATTGCGATTACATTGGCTGG
>JASANE010011075.1:0-17481 GCA_030248225.1 Trileptium ribeirensis
CGGTAACCGACGTTGCATTTGATATGAGCTGCTCCCCGGTAGCGACCACAAATGTGACAATGATACTTTTGCTTTGACTTTGTTTCTCCATAACACCACCGCATAAATAGCAATCGGTCGCATTCCGGTGATTGAATCGATCCTCATCCGTCATTATTATAGCTCTCTGCGTTTGCTATCACTTTGTTCCTGGTGTTTTTCAGCCAACTGGATTACATTTTTGAGAAGGAGCTGATTGGGTTAGGACCTCGGTAGATAATGGGTTCGCCGATCTGAATTCGGTCGTTGCAACACCCGAATACCTCCAATAAACCGTAGCCACACGGAGTATGTCGTTGATAAATGTTTGTGTATGATGTTGTCGCTGAAGGTGAGCACGTATCCACCTTCTGTAGCAAACACTCAAAGTCTGCATATATGACGTAGGGTGCTCGCTGCATACGGTGTAAATTGACAAACTGGAGTGTTGAGCCGGGAGGAGGAAGATCGACGCGTGAAGGTTCATTGTTGCGACATCGTGCAATATGTTGATCACGTTGCTCGCTATGGTAGCATGGTATTAAACATTTGTCACAAAAATATAGTTTATGGGTATTCCGCCGCTGACTGTTCAATAATGCATCTAGATTACGAACTAGACAATAGTGTTCTTGGTAGAGAAGCAAATGAATGTAACGCTGATGTTGTGTTTGGGAGATAAATAGAGGATATATTATACCATCATCTTCTGCGCCGTAAATATTGACCGCTATATTGTTTTGGTGCTCGAATTGGGGAATATTATTAAGTTGAACGGGGTATCGAATTCCGTCCATATTAATATCATCAACGAATTGTTTGTAGTACGAGACCCGCTCCGGGTGCTGTTTCCGATCGAGGGGGTGAAGTGCCGCCAAAATCGACCATAGGAAGCATTTGCTGTGGTTATTCTGAATGTTGAGGAGCGCATGCTTATTTCGAAGACATGGTGGTAGATCCTTGTACGACGATCCTCGCAATGGTCGGTAGATGCTCATATGAACATCTGCATGCCGCACGGCCTGAAGGATCCAACCGGAACCGCGTGCTTCGAAGTCTTCAAATTTCTTCGCTAACTCGTTGAAAACGTCGGTGACTTCATTGATAATGTTGCTGCCCGGTAGGATGATTCGAGCTTTACAGCTAAAATGAGCTGTAAGATGTGAACCATCCAATTTTTGTAATGTACACTCGACATTGATCCATAGTTTGACACCCCTATCCGTGCCACGTTGTAGTAATCGTTCCAGCAGCGGTCGCGCTTCGTTGAAGAATTTATTGAGATCAGCGAATTGCCGGTCTGGTAGAATGTAATAGCTCTGCAAGTAGCCTTTGAGAGCTTTGATCCACTGGAGAAGTCGCATTGATTTATGTTGATCGACAATCTCCGCTTGCCGCTTGGGTTCGACCGCACTGATTCGCTGCCGCTTTCTTGCTGGTTGATCGTCATCGATGATGCTTTGTGCAAGATCTTTGATGATGTCGAGGTCGTCCGCTGTTGTAGTAGTTGCTGTTGCCACCACTGGTACTGCTGATGTAGTTGTTGCCGCTGTGGTTGCTGTCGACACCGTTTGTACTGCTGATGTTGCTCCTGCTTGATGAGTTGCGCTTGAATGTTGTGCAGCCGGATGCGCTTTTTTAATGTGACACTGAAGATTGTCCACGCGGGTAAATAAGATCCCGCAAAAATCACATTCCAGCCGGACTCCGGTGTGCTTTGACTTGTGGCGAGCCATATGATCGCGACGTGAAAATTGATGATTGCATATATCACAAACAAACGTCATCTCTTTTAAGGATTTAGTACGGTCGTATTAGTAAATTATTGCTATTAGTAAAGTGCGTGTTATTACAATATTAACTTGAGCTCTAAAAAGCAAGAAAACAACCGTTAGTGACGACGGAAAACAAACTAAATGATGGGAATACCGAGATCGCGCTGCTTAAATACCCGGGAATTTGGCATGGTGCCAATAGAAACACCTGGACGTGCTGTGATTGGTTAGTTTCCGTGAACACAGTGGTATTAGGAAATACCACATGCTGATTGGTTGAATGCGACACAGAGAGGACCAATAACATGTGGAGAAACTGTGGAAGTTAGGACAGGTATGGCGATGAGATGTCAGTTTGTATCCCACCATTAAATTCCGCGGCCCCACAAACCTACATAGGTATGCTATATGAGCGATAGTTATTGTTGGATACTTCGTATTTGTACAAAATCCAACAGCTATACTCTATTTCGCGCCGCCAACTAACTGATTACCAGACTTAAGATATCTGCTATATATGGTTGAAATAATACGTAGAACTTTATAATACGAGTACGTGACACATCAACACAGCCAATACCAATTAATCGCACTCTAAATCTGTGTATGTATCTTTAAGTGATTCGTTTTGTTGCATATCTTCGCCATAAGTGGGTAACAATGCAACCACACGTCAAAGGAAAGAGCAAGCAAACAAAATAACAAACAAACAACCGACCAAATAGACACACGGGGTACATATCTGTTCGTTAGTCCACCACTGAATCCTACGAGCTCTCCTAAATGTAATTTTAAGTTGTCCACATATCTTCTTTACATCGTATTCGCAATAGCATCTATCATCCATACAACCACCCGCCATTAAATGTCCACCTTGACCAGGTAAATCCTCTTTACACGCGTAACAATTATCAATATAACATTGTCCTAATGTTGACATTACAGTCTTAACTTGTTGATCCATCAAATGTTGTTTAGCAACATTAAAAGATATAGCATCATTGCACATTTGATATACTTTGTTCTTGAGCCGCATAACATCGAATCCAGTTGAACGTTTGAGCGCATCCCAAAATTGTTCGTCCATTACGCAATCACAATCAGTACAATTTGTTAAATCTATATTGTCATATATTTTATGAGCCCAATAAATTAGTTTATCATCTTTCGTAAAATCAATATCCATAGCATCTTCAATATAATCCATTATTATTAATCTGAAATATATATAAAATATTACAACCGTGTATTAAAATTCTTTATTTAAACAAATGATATAACCATTATGTTAAGAGCCACTTATTATACCACCGGTGAAAGGAAGTAAATGTTCAGTGATTGTAGGTGAAAACCTAATCAGTCATACTAAAGAAAACAAATAAGGCAGTTTAATGAAAAAATTAATTTTACAAAAATACACTTAGTCACAGCAAGACGCTATAGACCTATATATATATATTTATTTATTTACATCTAATGAGTATCTATGAGATGTATATGAAATAAAACTGTATACTGTGCAAAACTTTGACAGAGTTTACCCTTACAGTGGTCGACCCCGTCACATAGGGTGGTGTGAAAATCGAACGAACTCAGAAGAAACGAAGTCTACGAAAGAAAAGTACAAACGGATTACAAAATTATAGAAACCCGGATTTATGTAGTTTCTGAACAATGTATTATGCAAAACATAACGCTGGTTGGTTCGTATGTGGAACCTGGAGGCGAGCGGTATGGTTGACCCATAAATAAATCACATATTAGTTATGAAAACGTACCTAAATAATAAACCGAGAAATATTGAGAAAAAAATTTGACAGCATTTCCCCTTAAAATGCTCGTCCCCGTTACCTCTGGTGGGGCGGAAATCGAGCGAACTCAGAAAAAACAACCCAAGTCTACGAAAGAAAACACAAACTGATCACAAAATCGAAGAAACACGTCTTTATATATTTTTTAAACAAGGATATATACTCAATGAGGATATTACCCTCAAATGTACCCTCACGAGTACCCTCATGGGTACCCTCACGAGTACCCTCAAATGTACCCTCACGAACACCCTCAAATGTACCCTCACGAATGCCCTTAAATGTACACTCATGAGTACCCTTAAATGTACCCTCATGAGTACCCTCACGAATACCCTCAAATGTACCCTCACGAATACCCTCACGGGCACCCTCACGAATACCCTTAAATGTACCCTCACGAATACCCTTAAATGTACCCTTACGAATACCCTCAAATGTACCCTCATGGGTACCCTCATGAGTACCCTCACATGACTCATCACCCCAACCTCCTCCGGGAGGGGGGGCAAATCCGGCATTTTCTATCTACTTATGTTTAAAAGCATTTTTCCACAACACCTGAAGCAAAAATTAATCCAAAGCATATTTCAAATATATTGGCTGTTGCAACAATTTCAGCTTGGAAAAATCATAATATCATAATACAACAATAATACATCATAAAACTGCGCCCGATTTAGCCAGGGGGCATTTTGCCAAGAGAAAAACGATGAAAATTGTGTCAGAAATACTGACATACTGCAAAAACGCTTTTGATGGATAGAAAAAGCAATTTTGAAGGAAAATTTTGACAAAATTTGCGAAATTTTTGGCTTCTGAACGGAATCTTAGTACAGATTTTGATGAAATTTTATGTACTTTGGACCAATTGGAAACAAAAAATTTGCCAAGAGGCAATTAACCGGGGGAGCCCAAGCTTTTGCTAATGGGCATTAACCGGGGGCACCTGTTTTGAACCAGGGGAAACAAAAAATGTTAGGCCCCCACCTCCCCCAATTTGGAGAGCCCATAGCTAGCCGCGGTCATTTTATCGATTGCATGACATATGTTTAAAAGCATTTTTTCCACAACACCTGAAGCAAAAATTAATCCAAAGCATATTTCAAATATATTGGCTGTTGCAACAATTTCAGCTTGGAAAAATCATAATATCATAATACAACAATAATAACAACAATAATACATCATAATACTATCATAATACAACAATAAAAATAGCATTTTTCCATAATAGAGCACTATAATAATCATTTTAGGGCGCTTCAGGGTTTCTTTTTCCTTGGCCGTCAATAGTATTTTCCGTCTAGTAACTTTGTATGTATTCCAGCATATTATAACTTCAGAAAAAATGATGACGCATGGGTTTTTATTGCAGTATATTGTGGCTATTTACAACCTTGTACCAAAGTATGTTACTGATTAGAGAGAAAATGTTGACAATAATAGTATTATGTATTCCAAGAAGCATCTATGTTATGAACAATTAAGTGCAATTTTAGGATATTTTAGTAGTATAGGGCATTTTATAATGTTGATGCAACAAAACAGTAACTGTGTTGTATGGTTGTTCAGTGAATCTGGGAAAATTTTCGACGACATATGCGCCAAGTAAACTTAAGCTGCATCCATCGAACATCCAGTTTTGTTATAGCCGGAGCGAATTGCAAACCCTTGTTAAAGGATAAATACGAAATTGGCAAAATGAAAAACAGGTACTAAAAATTACACATTGTGTTCGAACAGTATTTTGACGATTTCCAATTGGCAGAAAAACAATTATTATCTAATGCCTATGAGCTTTTCATTTTTATCTCTGTTTGCGAACAAATTTAACGTAGTACTGACGTCACAAATTCATCGGTCCGTTTGGTTAGCTCTTAGTCAACTCAACTCAAACCCGTTTGATTTTCGTTTGCAAAAAATTCGGTAATTTTCGTTGAATTTTGTCGCGAACACAAAATTGCCGGATTTCTGTCGTAGATCTGTGTGTTCGCGCACAGTTTTGTGCCGAATTATGGTTCATCTCAAAACGTTTGGCACAGTTTTATAACCTTAGTAGCAAAATAGGATCGGTGGTGGGATTGGGTTAAGTTTATTGTCGCATTATGGACCATGTTACCACGTTCTTGGGCGCTGTCGTATTATGTAATTTTTTTTAAGTTTGTAAGTCAGAAATAAGTATGTGTACTATAAATATTAAAACTAATGTTGCACTTCATTTTCAGATCGAGGAAGTTCGTAAAGAAACTCGGGCATTCAAAAAGAAAATGGCACAGAAGATGCGCGAAAAACAGCTCGGCGAAATGGGAATGAAGGTATATTTTTGTGATTATTTAACAATTTATTCAAGCGTGGCTATGCATATCGAACGTTTGAATGACAGTACTGACAAACGGATGAAATTGTGTCTTTCAGCATCCGGCCGAAATGGCGTTCGTTCACGTTCGAACGCAATTTCGTCCATCTGTGTTTCATCGAAACTGTTGCCGCGCTTATGTACGTCCATACGAGTCTTATTTACTTCTTCGTCCATGACTATCAACATATATTAGTATGCGTTTCACTACGTTGTAATCTGACTATATGTTTTTATATGTATTTTACTGCGGTGGACAACCAGCGACTACATTGTGATATATTTTTTTACTAAACTTGTATGACATTGTACATTCAACACGAATATCTCCCTGTCCATAATATGGAACTAAAGCGAGGAACAGTGTGAAAATATGTGCGCTATAGTGTAGCGTATAATGAGTTAGAACTGGAAACATATCGAAACACAATAAAGCTCCTGCAATCTATTAAGGTCAATATGTGAAAATCATTTTCAGTATATTTTACAATATAATACTGTTTTGCATATCCTTAGTAATATAACATTAATTCGGCTAAAAAGTATTTTTGACTTCTTTAATTTCTAAACACAACGATCGACACATTCACTAAGTGTACCAAGTTGAAGGCTAGTGTAACTGTCGCTTACGGAATAATTAACTAATTGTGACAGATACAACTTCAAGTAAGCACACTATAGAACATGGCAACGCAAAACAAAAGTTGTAAATTTTTGTGCCGTAAAATCCTGTTTTTGGTTACTGCACTAATGCTGGGTTTTATTAGAACGACCACAGCTCATAAGTGGATGGACGAATATCTAATTTTTATCATCATTAGCATTTAAACATGGACACATAGTGTTAAAAGTATTTGTATTTCTACTTTTGCACGAGCAAGAATTAAACGACTCCTAGTGTTTTAGGCCAAAAACAATACCGCTTATATCATGGTAACCGCTAAACTGATGTGATAAAAGTTTTCACAGATAATGCAATCACAAGCCTTGTGTCCAGCCAATAAGTCCTTTAGCAACTAAATAAGAGAGCAAAAGCAACCTTTTTGTGTCAAAATCTCATAGATATTGTTGTTGTTACTACAGCTCTTCAGCTTTGATTTAAACTTTGACAATGATGGTACAAATGTAAGCTGCGTACTACATACAAGTTCTTAACGTCGACTAAACTCCGAGCCAGAATAACACGTCTCAAATAAGGTTCGAACACATTTCGAATAAAATTTTGAATTTATTGAACGTAGTTCGAATGAAAATAGAGCGAGCAGTACTCATTTCTGGCGACTACTGTAATTGGTTTTATTAGGGTCTAGCTTTTATTGTGCATGTATCTATTCTGTGACAAGTGAATACTTTTGAATTCATGCCGAAATTCCTATATAGCTGTAAGAAATAAAATGTGAGGAATTAGCTGAATTCAAAGTGGTATTGATTGAACCATATTCTGCACCCAAAAACCTGCTGACCTTTTTTAGCTTTCTTTCCTTGCAAATATATTTAATAAACGTAAAACTTGACAACGTTACTTCCTAAATCGCGCAGGCTTATGTAACGTTCCAGAATAGTAACGAAATTTCATACGTTAAAAATAATAAGATATATTTTGCAAGTTAAAAAGCCGCGTGTCATGTTTCACGTGCAACACGTAAGAAACGGATTATTTAATTTATGCATGTTGTGAAAATGTTAAATTGCCATTATTGAATAAGAAGTTTTAGTTGTAACAGATCCATGCTGGATCGTTACGAGATAGATTAATCTTGGCCACAGTCTGATGGCCAACATTTACGAATTTGAATCACTGATGTCTCTTGAAATTGAGCCCCAACGACTATGGCTGCAGAAACACGAAGCCATCTACCCACCCCCGTATATGCATATGTAATTCGAACAGATTTGATAATCACTGTACATCGCAAATTAGGAATCAATAGGCTCGATAGTCTCGCTACATTAATATGTATTTTAACACTTTGGTTTGCACCGCCGACATTTTCTTGATCAAGACAGGTATCATATCTATTTCAGGAATGGAAAATTGTTGTAGATATGGTTGTATTTGTCGTAATATATACCGTTTACATTGCCATAAACGTATCCATTGATGTACTTGATTTTGTGTATTATTACTATTGCTGTTCTGTCGTATCATGCCATTTCTTTTTGCCATAAAGGCACCCATTTGCGTATTTGATTCGTGTACTATAACCATGATTATATCGATTGTATGTACCATTGACATCGTTGTTCCTGCACATACCTATTGGTAAATTGATTGTATTGATTACGTGTACCCGATTTGTACCCTAAATTGTATATGAATTGTTGTAGCCGTATATACTGTTGTTATCGTACCATTTATATACTGATTTATTCGTACTCGTTTAGTTGATTATGGCAATAAAGGCACATGTTTGTATGTAATTCCGTTGAGATTTTATGCTATTCCTGTAATTATTGTTGTATATTGTTCTACCTTTGATAGTTACGGTGTATAGATGCACGCAACCGTAAGGAACCCATAGTTGATTAGGTTGATTCTCTAGGGAGTAGTTCGCGGTCTTGGCACATATAAATTAGTAATTTATAGGTAGAATCGTTCTAGGTTGCTGAGCCCTTGCCATACCCGATCCGCGAATAAGTAGGATGGTTTGACTGAGATGGATGAGACCCATTTGACACTCTGGCCATCATTGAGGAAATGGGACCTTCTTTTGGCATCCTTTGCCCTTGTTTGTTTACTTAAGCCGCTTCTCTTTCTTCTAACCCCTATCCTAAGTATATAAGTATATATGTTAATATGTATGCTTATATAGAATAAACACATACTTTCTAATATTAAATTTATACTTTCATTAAGTAAACCACAAATATAAAATTAAATTTATTTAGCTCAGTAGTGCACCGGTAGATTGCTGTACTTTGGAGAAGATAGTGATTCATCTAAGCTGGCATCCCTTTTGAGTAAACAAGTGTAATGTCGATTTACGGACAAGTTTATATTAGCTTTGTATAAATTTTATATAAAATTATTATTATTATTTATATAAAATTTTCTAAAGTTTTAGAAGTTTGGTATTAGAAGGTCTTATCAGCAAGCAGGCAAACTTTATATAAATTCAATATAAAGTTTATATCAAATTTATTAGGACGGTCTAAGCACCCACGTCCTCAAGTAAATATTATTATAATATAAGTTTTATATTAAATTTGGAAATTTGAATGCAGTATTAAAGTTGGCTTAATACTCGCAGGACCACCGAATTTTAAGCCTTAATGTCAATATGCTTGACGTCTCAAGCTTAATATAAAATAAATATTAAAGTTAACTGTTTGATATATAAAACTTGGCAGGCTCAATATATAAATTAAATTTGAAAATTTGAATTATAAAGCAATGTAGAAGCCATATTAAGTATAGGCGTTTCGTTTACCTGTAAAATAACCGTCACTTCAGGACCGAGAATAAACTAAAGGACGCGCTATGGATTCCGCAGAGAATCCTCGCTGTTATATTTATTGATTAAACAAGAAACTTCTCGAAAGTTCTGTATAAATTTATAAAACTTTTATATAAATTTGATATAAATGGGCAATAAATCATGTCAATTGCCCATTAAATTGGTCCAAAATTTATCGGAATTTGGGTTGATAAGAAAGTTTGCATTTAAGCTTAAATTTTGGGTAAAATCGTGCCAAAAGTGGTGACAAAGCACTTTTAGAAAAGTTTAATAAAATTTTAACGACCAAATAATTCAATTTAATTGCCGAAAATTAAAGTATTTAAGCGGTATCGCACTAGCTCTCGAGTGTTCAGTTTGACTTCTACAACGCAGAGTGCGGTGGGTTTCTAGACCGGCTCTGTCGCTCTTCAGTATTTATGGTTTCACTTTATCGGCTATTCCTTACTCTTTGGCTTTTTTGGTTTTGGCTTTGCGAGTGCATGAACGAGCGATGGACGTCGATCGGTCGGATTGGAATATGTAATTGTGGAAAGGGAGTCTTAGTGTAGCGGTAGAGTAGTACTTATGTTAAATAGGATAAGCCGGATAATAGTTAAGGTAGAAGCGAGAAGTTCGCACTGATTAGTCTTAAGATTAAGCCTACACGGACTCCTTGTCCGTACATTTTGGTTTACATGATAGTCTAGCCCGTCCTATCTCGTCCCGCAAACCCATAACCGTTGATAGATGTGTTTAGTGACCCATTTAACAGTCGAAGTCATGCTGAACCTCCCTCGGTCGCTGAGTTAGGGCACAAATGAACGCGACACCCGCGTATAGAGTCATTTTACATGTTTTTTAGTAAAGCTAGTAGTCCGAATTGGACATTTGAGTATGCCGAGGCTAAATAAAACTTTCCTCGATGAATACTCGGTATAAAGCTCCGTACCATCCTTAGCCTTGTTTACTGGATTTCAATTTGATTAGGCAGTACCATTAGGAAAATTTACCATTTATGAGGAGATATCGTTGCAAAATCGTGATCGGAATAATTGTTAATAGTTACTTGTGAGCGATAAAATTTATCTGGCACACTGTTCCGTCCAGCAAGTTAGCAGAGATTTTGTTAGGATGCTAATAGCAACCTACGCTTCGAAGATCGAGCCTAAAATGTAATCGCCCCGCAACCGAATTTTTAATCTAATGTCTATAAAGAGTGGGATAGCTCGCTCTGAGTGAAATTTGTCATAACTCTAAAACTACTCCAGGAAATTAGCTGAAATTTGCCCAGATCTCCGTAAGGAGTTGATCCCAGTTGTTGATTTAGTTCATGAAAGCTTACAATATCGCGTCGGAATTCCAAACCCGAGGACTCTGAAGGGGCTAGCCCCACTAAAAAAGTAAAATTTGGAATATTTTACCAGTCGTAGTGGAACTACATTTTTTGAGCGGAGCGACGGCATTAGTAATATGAACGTACTCAATGTCTTGGGAATATATTATTACCTAGACAACAATGAGTAAATAAAGAATAGTTTTATTCCGTTCGAACGAAAAGCAAGACAAAGGAAGTCACGTGGCTTATACAGCATGGTGAAGATTGTTAATCGAAGCACAGCAATGAAATCATAGGATACGGAGTCTGAAAATAATTTTGTTTATAACATTCGTACTATACTTTTCCTGTATGTACAATGCATCTATTTTCTTATTTCTCCATGGAAAACTCAACGTATATGCCGTTAAAACGACTCTACGACCAATAATTAGCTGTTATGAGCTTAATCAGGGTGTTAATTAGCTAATTAGCTTAATTAATGATAAAATTGGCAAGTTGCCAAACTTCTAAAATATCAGGTGCACATCGTCACATGATAAGCTTTCAAACAACAAAAAGTTTTTTGAAATAGGTTCAGTGGTTCTTGAGATCCATGAAACACTAACGGACGAACGGACATCGACTTTTTTGCTCCCAGACAGAAAAAACAAACGCTTCGCGCGGTCGCCGAGCGAAGCGAGGTGCAAACCTCACTCCGCTCAAAGATTCCCTCCAGGAATTTTGTTGAGACTGGTTCTTTCTTTGTAGGAATATCCGCCACCGAATACCACTTTAACATTGGACAATGTCGGAATCATACGTCCGCCCCACCCATAACTTTAATCGTTAATAATTCAAAATTCCTTCCCGGAATTTTGACGATTTTTACTCTACAAATAGAGGCCCGTTAGGATTTCCATTTGCGCTATTAAGCCCGGCACAGCCGCAAAAGCTGCTCAGGGTTTACACAAATTTCATAGATTTCTTCGCAGTATATGCAGTTTCATAAGTAGGTTTTGGTTTAGCTTTAGCACTTATTTTCCAAGCTTTTAGCTTTATATTTCAGTTTCCCTTGCATTTCTCTCTCTGTATGTAGTCATCAAGGCAGCACAATGTTATCGGAGTCTCGAAACTCCGATATGCTGCCGCGGCTATTGAAATATCATCTTTCCTAGTGTTGATATTTCTCGTTGCAAATAGCAGAATTTTTGTGTATAAAAGTTAGCGATATCGGGCCCGCCGGACCAATTTTTGTGAGGACTGCTGACCCGGTCCTAATAAAATGAAAATTTAGATGGAACCCAGCCCCGTGCAAAGTTTCACGGAGAAAGGCTGGTAAATTATTAAGAAAATCAAGTTTATAGGTTTGCCCCTCCATGTCGATGGACTGGGCTAAGGATATCGATTAGAACCGAAGAAATCGAGTAGCTTAAGGGCACCAACTGAAGTGATTCCAGTAGGAAAATTTATTACAATGGTATCGACCAGTAGACCCGACGTTTTCGGACCTATTTGGTAGGTAGGAACCGTGCAAACTTGGAATAACAAATCTAGTAGCAAGTAGAGCTCTTTTCGAGAGCCGTTTTAAGTCGAAATAGAAAAAGCTCAAGCATCCTTAGGATAGTACCGATGACCTACAAGGCATCATCACTTACATTTTTAGTCTCAGATAACTTTTTACTTAGCTGAATACAATTTTAACCCCTGCCCCCATGCTCTGAAGTTGGCCTAGAATTTGCACAATTGTAACGGATAGCCACACAGTTTATATAGATCAATCGGACGCACAGGATTTGCTTCTTGTATCATAAATTACGAACACGCCTGAGCTCGTCCCTCGTGCCATACCAGTACCATCGCGTCGTAGCGCTAAAGAGCTATTTACAAAGACAGTATAAGGACTTCTGTTTTGGGAAACCGAGGAAGACATTAATATACCTAAGAAATCTGTTACACAAACTATGCATTTCAACACGATCGAGTTTGTAGAAATTAGGAATAGCCCCAGAGCGGTTCATTGGTTCGGAAGTGGCCTGCTCGCACACTCAAGTTTAGCATTTCTCGTTTTCGATCGAGAATCAAGTAAGTATTTAACTCTCAAGATTAGGCAATTTAACATAGGACGAACCAATAAATTTACCAAGCGTTTGTTGACCCGCTTATATATAGCCTTCCGCACTGGACCGTCAAATTATTACAATCTTTTGGTCAACGTTGAATGATACAATTAGTAAATTGTACATTTGTAAACCCTTAGACCCGCATCCAGTTTTGGAGCATTACCGTTTGGTTGAGATGCTAACGAACATCGAGTTACGTTTATATGATCACATTAGCTGTGAAAATTGAAGGCTGAGGCAACGCCTTCAACCCTTCTGTAAGTGCAGGAAGAGCCCATTTGGATCGCTGTAATAGACTAGATAAATTTACGAAGTAACCGAAGCAAATATCACCCAGCAAACTCATGTTAGGACGTGGAATACCCGAATTAGCATTTCCGAGTTTCAATTTTAGGGATTATTTTCTTTATTACTTATGGTATAGCTGTACTTTTTAGTAAGACTGTAGAGTATTGTTCCGCTGAGCCAAGCGAGAACGAATGTCCTGAGCGAACCTCAAGTTAGGCTCGAAATCGACAATTTAGTACTTTTTCCTGTATCCGCATCGATCCAGCGCCTTCTTAACATGCACAAATTTGGCCATCATATTAAAATATCGAAACGCCTAGTGTTGATAAAGTAGAGCTAATGTACACAACACATGTTAAATTTTAGCTGTAAATTTTGTGTTAGGAAAGTTTGAAAAGTTAGAAAATTCCTTCCCAATCTTTTCCTACTGGGACCGCTAAGCCACTTAGGAGAGATTCTACCCCGTCTAGTTTGAATTTATTCTGGCTCACGATCATGGACACGAAAAAGTCCGCTTTTCGTATTTATTTAGGTTGCAAATGAGCATAGATTTAAGGCCTAAATTTCGCATCTTTATAACCGTATTTGAATGAGAATTTCGTAGGAACTCGGAACCAAGATTAGCTCGTTATACACCATATTTAGGGAAAATTCTTTCTGTTACCCGCGGTTATAGCTCATACGTACGTATGCGTGTAGAAAAGAAGCAGTAATGTTACGTAGTTGTGCATTTAAAATTAAGAAGTCGTACCCGTCGTAAACTCACGAATCTGCACCAGTGTTAGCGTGCAAAATTTTTACTTATATGCTGATTGTTCAAATTTAAACCTTTGTTGATTTATTATAACCTGCCGTATGTTAATCCATTTACCGTTTTACCATATTATTTATCCGTTATCCATCGTGTACCATAGTTGTTGATTAAATTGAGCAAAATCACGTCGCCCACAAACCCCATTGTGTACGCTTTTGACCCGTATGTCCGAATTTGATTCGTTATATTTTGCCGCCTTTAGCTTTACTTGAACCTATTGTTTAATTAGGAGTACCATAGCAATAATAGTGGTACCGAGCGAGTAGTTAGTCGAATGGCCCCTATCGGTAACTAACTGATTATCACCTCATGTTACATGTGTTTGATTTTTGTTGTCCTGTTTCATTTTCGAGTAAGGTAAGCGCAGCTGTTATTAGAAAGGCCTAGTAGTTCACGCCGTGATTAGAAATAGCTGTGAGTGTTCCGTGAAAAAGGCGATGACTCCGCATCCTATCCCATGCGTCGCCCTGTCCATTTTCCAATAACGTACCGTACCGTTGACATTGTATCTATCGTATTACCCAGTACGATATACATACTCATGTCCAATTTGTACGATTTTGACTTATCAATAAATGCTAAATCAAAAACCCAAGGTGTCCGTGTGTTTGATTGATTTTAGTACCGATATGTGCTGAAACGGGGTTTGAAATCCGTCACCCCTATCGACGACTCACGTTAAGGTTTGACACACGGATCGAATGACAAACCTTAGCGTGACTCGACGATTGCAATTTAATTGTATTATTAAGTGAATACGACACGTGCGACCGAAAAAGAAAAATACACCCAAAAGCAAACTTTCACTGAACGTCCAAACTCAATCCGACGTTAAACGTCTAGGGATTTGTCGGACCCTAGTGGAGGCCGCTGGCTAAATAAATTAACCGTTCAGGAAAGTTTAGAAATCAACCAATAGGAAAATTTACTCACAACACACCTTGCGGTGGAACGATGAGAGGGAATAGTGGCATGGTCTCTTTGGCCTGAGAGCAGGTGACGGAGCCAACCTCCCTAGGGACCTCAAAGGTAGTACCGCTTAGGCTACGTGTGCAACCCGTCCGGCTGGATCAGAACACATCCTGTGAAGCGCTCCTGTGGCTTACTAAGCTCTGTAGTCTCTTGGGACCGACCCGAACCAGGAATTAGAACCCATTAGGTCCGCCCTCGAGGTTACGCTAGCCGGGGTTCGTATGGGCATTACGTTGTGGATGTGCGTAATGCATCAGCGTCACGTCTGTTACATAGTCATAACCGAATACATTGTAGGCCGACGAAAAAGGACAAGTACGCGTAAAGACTTCGGTATTGAAAGAAATGTCAGATATTCACGACGAGTCTGGTCTCACATGCTCCATTTGTCGAGAAGGCTACAAGTTTCAGCCGACTAAGGTAATGTTTCACCATACTTTATGTGTGACATTTAGATGACATAACCTTAAGCTTTAGAAATGGTTTATTTATTCGAAGAAGATGGTTGCCCTTTGTATTTTGAGGGAACGGTTTCAGTGAAAAGATATATATGATTGCATAATTCTGCTGTCGTACGTCGTCGCACTGTTTTTACGGACATATTTTCCACAGAGATTTCGGTAATGTACTTCTTTATATATATAATTCTCTCTTAGAACATTTAGTTTGAAATAGTAAAAAATTGTAATTTTTGTATGCAGATCCTGAATAAAATGCATCTAGAATTTTTGGTTAAGTCAAAGGTGAAAAATGTGTACTGTGAGTTTTGACTCAGTATCTTAAGAAAACTTAATCACTTTTGACATGACAGAAATCTTATCTTTTATAAATAAAACATTTGACTAATGGCTTCTCCTACCTCCCCTCTACGACTATAACAACAGGGTTTTAATTCTTGTATGTTCTCTAAGGTTTTGGGCAAGAAATCATACGAGTACTACAAACTTATAATCGGCGTACAATTGAAATTAGATCCTGATACAGGTTTCTGGTTTCTCCATTCACTTAAATTATAGCCACGGGGGGGTAGGCACTAGGTTTTTTGGGTCGACAGGCTGGGTCGGGACTCAACAATATTTTTACGTTGAAAAAAAATTTTGATGGATTGGGGCTGGGACCGAGACCAGTTTCGGTTTCGGAGACATAGGGTGTTTACCTAAAAGGGGGGGTCGGGGGGGGTCGCGCTCAGAAATATGAAAACGGGGTCCAGAATTGGTATATTGATTACGTCATAAACAAGTCAAAAATGCAACTGTTGCCAAAATAGCGAATTTAAATACAAAAATGTGAAGTTTGGTCAAAAATACGGTTGAAAGCAATTGTTTTCTAGTGCGAGAGAGGTTTTGTTTTAGGACAATTTCCGACATAAATTTTCAACAAGAATCATTCAAAAAAATTTTGTTTGGGGTTGAACCAAAAGGGGCGACCCCCGCAACCCCCCTTGGCTACGCCCTTGAAAGTTGTTATTATTAGTCAATACTATCCCGCGAATTTTGTTCCAGGTACTTGGAGTTTATGTGTCAAAACGGGTAAACGCAGAAGAGTTTGAGAACCGTCAACGAAGTCCGCTGCATATACTTGCTGTGTTACACATTTCAATGTGGTTCATGTGGACTGTCATCAAGCTGCTGTTAGGTAACGTTGGATAACTAATTTTAAATATCAATTTACTCATGAAGCAAATGTTAGTATAAAGTGTGGGCCACTGGGCTCTCCAAATTGAGGGATGGCTTTTTTGGTTTGCTCCGGTTCAACCCCCCCCCCGTTTCGTGCCCCTGCCAAAATTTTGGCCTCCTCCCGGTTCACCGCCTCTTTGGCAAATTTTTTTATCTCCAACTGGTCCAAACGACATAAATTTCTATGAAAATTTGTACTAAATTTCCTTTATGAATTTCGTAAATGTTGTCAAAATTTGTTTCAAAATCGCTCCATCAAAAGCGTTTTAAAAGTGTTTCTGAAGCGGTGTTTAACCGTTTTTCTCTCGGAAAATTTGGCTCTCCCATGTTCTCAACCGGCGAGCGGTGCATGCCCCCTGGCAAAATTTTTAGCGAATTAAGAGCCCAGGGCCACGCCAACTTACGCGGTGTTTATGATTGGCTTGTGAAATTCATGTCACCATTTCAACAATAAATATTTTTTATGTTACGTAATATTATTATTGTTAGTGTACATTCTAACAGTGCCGGAACAGCCACGCACAGCTAATGGCGCAGTGTTTTCTCGCACATTAAGATTCGTTATACCGTCATTATAAGCATTATTTAGGCGTCATTTGTAGGCAGTTGTAAAAATTTTATATGGTTTTGTGCTATTTAGTGGTATTTGAACAGTTAGTTATATCCACAATATATAAAGGAACAGCCTTTCGTTCACTACATACCTTTATTTAGTATTGTATCATTGCTTCGTGACTCCGTGATTATTGGTCGCTGGCCAAATAACCGTCATGAGAGATATTAAGCATTTGTCTAACTTTCATAATTTCGTCAGTTAGTTACTGCTGACATAAATATAATCTGAAACATCGTTATGCTGGAATATTTTGCATACATGTTGTGATATTAAT